>CAUYUJ010022461.1:87500-110000 GCA_963575745.1 Prorocentrum cordatum
CGCTCAACACGTGTTTGTGTGTGTGTGTGCGTATGTGTGTATTCGTGTTCGTGTGTGTGTGTGTTTGTGTTTGTGCGGGTGTATGCGGTTGGCTGCGTATGCGTGTGTAAGTGTATATTCGGCCCGTTCCCCAAGGTACGCGGAATTCGGTTAGTGCGTTGTTCACGCACGGCTGAACGGTTAAACCCCAAACCTACAGTAGATATTACCGCCCGCGTTGGCCAGTGTTAGATGACAGTCAATTGTATGGTGTGGTTGTTTGCAGGCGCTAGGGTCAAGTACGTGCGTGCGTGCGTCTGAGTGCGTGCGCGTCCGTCTGTGCGCATGTGGGAAGACTGCGTGGGCACGTCGTCGTTTGTGTCTGCGCTATCGCGCACGCGTCCTGGCGCTCGGGCATACAATTATGCTGGCATGCTCAAGTGGCGCCTAGTGTCCACGATTACCGAGTCGTGCCACCTGCCTTTTCTGAAACCACTGCCAAAGGTGGTTGACCCCAAGTCGGGCGTGTCCCTCTACAGGAGCAGGAGGAATATCCAAAAACAGTTAAAGAAACATCTTCGGGGAACTCTTTTTTGTCCAGTATGTTTTACGATTTGTGATTTTGTTGACTATCTTGTATTTTTCGTCCAGAATCCCCCTGTAGAGGGACACGCCCGACCTAACTCTAACTCCTCTGAGGCAGTGTGCCGCCGGGTGAGAGCATGCAGGCATACCAGAAGCTTCGCGCGGTGCATATCGGTGGCACGGGTTTATAATTCCTGGTCGTGATTGGGTGAACGTGTGATCGGCGTAACCCCAACATACTTATACTATACGTGCGTCGCCCCCACTGTTGGTAATGCGTGCAGCGAGAAATCTTGAAGAATCTGTGTCGTGGCGGGCGCGTTCTGGCCACACCGCTCGGGAAACGATAACTACAAGATGGGTGGATTTTATGTTTGGGTCGGACGCGCGCCTCCAAGGAGAACAGATAATACTAAAATGTCTTTGTGCCCCCCATTATATTGAAACGCAAAAAGATGTTCCAAGTGCCACGATCGTTGCCAAGACGGACCTCGCGGTGGTTAACCAGCCTCTCTTCGTTTGGATTCGCAAGTATCTCTGCGACTTCGGCGGGTATGGTGTACTTGATGGGTGGAGGAAATGACGGTGACAGACAAGACCAAGAGGTATCAGGGGAAAAAGGGGTACGTTGACATCGAGCTTCGCGAAGAGCTCTATCATACTGTTCTGGAGCAAAGGAATCGGGAGAGGTAATAGAGGGCACGTTGAGGAGGAGCAGGGGGGAAATCGTCGCAAAGATTGCTGGTAAAGTCGTTCGCCGCCCTGAAGCGAAGGACCTCGAGCTGACCAGGGACAAGCTTTCGGAGGGCCGCAGTTCACGCCACGGGAAGTGGGGGGACTCGAGCTGTCACCGACGGCATGGCGGTTTTCCTCGCCGTCGCCCTCGAATGCGCGCATTTCACAACCGGTGGTTGCGCCTCGATGGATCGGCACCGGCCAGATCTTGCTTGCAGCGAACCAGAAGTAGCCCGCTGAAGGGACGCGGGTGGGTCAGCGGCCCTGGCGCAGAGTTGATTGCGCTCTCGGTCTGGTCCGCACAGCTGCTCTGTCCCAGTGAGATGGCGGCGCACTCGTCGGCATCTTCAACGTGGTCGGCATCGTCGTCGTCGTCGTCGTCGTCGTCGTCTTCCGTCGTCGTCGTCGGCGTCGAGTGTCAAGTCTCAGATGCCCCCCCCTACATAGGCCTCATGCGCGCCTTCGCAAAAGGCTCGGAAGTGCGCCAGCCTTCTGAAAAGTTTCTTGAGCCTTCCCCGAAGACGCAGGACTTCTCTCTCAGAAGGCGGAAGGCCTTCTCTGAGAAGCCTCGCCGCCTTCCGAGCAGGCCCTCTCCCTCTCGTTCACCACCCCTCGCTTGCTGCCGACCGCAGGCCCCCCACCCCCCGGGAGGGTGAGCAAGCCCTGGGCGCCGCGCGAGCACTGGCAGAGTTGAGCCTTGAGAACCCGCGCTGGGATAGCCGACGCGCCAAAGCGGTGCGAACCTTCCGTGCGGCAAGCTCGGGCCGTGCCGACTCCAGCGTTGGCCTCTGACGCCGTGGGGATCGCGCAACCCTGAGCACTCTGCCGCTTCCATGATACGGTCGGCCTAGATTAGTAGGTCGACCCTGCCAAATCAAGGGTACCATTCTGTCCTGTGTCCCGCGACCCATACTTCCTGCATTCCTGTGGCATCGTGGCCCTTGGAAGGGTCTCGTGTCCGCCCGCGTTTCCTCTCCAGCACGCCCCGGGGGCGACGGCGGTGGCCCCCTCCCCCCCCGCTGGTGCGGCACCTGCCGCGGCCGCCTCCCCCGGCAGGTGGTGGTGGTTCGGCGCCGGTCGCTGCAGCAGGCCCGGGCCCTCCCCCCCCGGGTCGCCCGCACGGCGGCTCCCCACCATGCATCCCCCTCGCGCGGTCAGATGTCTCCGTCTCTCCTCGCTGTCTCTCTCTCTCTCTCAGTCTGTCTGTCTAGATGCTTCTCTCTCTCTCTCTCTGCCTCCCTGCGCCTCCCTTTCTCTCTCATATCTCGCTCTGTCTCTGTGCTCTCTCTATTTCTCTCCCTTTCTTTGTTGTTTCTCCCTCTCTCTCTCTCTCTAGTTCTCTCTTTCTTATTATCGCTCGTCATATATACATACATGTATACATACCTCTCTCTCGCACTCTCTCTCTCTCTCTCTCTCTCTTTTCTCTCTCTCTCTCTCTCTGTGTCTGCATATCCCCCCTCCTCATCCTCATCTCACTCCAGCCCCCCATTCTGTCCAGGGACGTCTCGCACAGGGCTGGCTCGCATAAGGATAATTCGCGATACCCACCTGCCAGAGAGACACATGGGCGCATAAACAACGACGAATCTACGCTTTCCGATTGACGTAGACGTACCGAGCCAGGTCTGAATGCCGGTACGAATTTACGAACATGTATTTGACGTAGACATACCGAGCCAGGTCTGAATGCCTCTTCGGCAAATCACGGCGCAAAGCGCAAGCTGTTGAGACACATACATGTCTTGACCCCCATCGACAGCTCCTAGAGAATTGCTGATGCCTGGCGTCCTCCGTATCCGCGGAGATCCGAGGGCTTGGGGCAGTGCCAGATCCTATGCGAATAGGTCTGCACCACAGGCCAAGGAGGAAAGAAGGCCGGTCGAAGGGCCCAGCCCTACGCAGCTGCAGGGCGTCGCGCAGGGCGTGTCCCTCTCTCTCCCTCCTCCTCTCTCCTCCTCCTCTCCTCCTCCTTCTCCTCCTCCTCCCTCCTCCTCCTCTCCTCCTCCTCCTCCTCCTCCTCCCTCTCCTCCTCCTCCTCCTCCTCCTCCTCCTCCTCCCTCCTCCTCCTCCTCCTCCTCCTCCTCCTCTCTCCTCCTCTCTCCTCCCTCCTCTCTCCTCTCCTCCTCTCTCCTCCTCCTCCTCCCTCCTCCTCCTCCTCCTCCTCCTCCTCCTCCTCCTCCTCCTCCTCCTCCTCCTCCTCCTCCTCCTCCTGCTGCTGCTGCTGCTGCTGCTGCTGCTGCTGCTGCTCGCCGCGGGGTCCGCACGCGGAGTGCTCGCGCGGGGGCGCGCCGGCCTCCGTGCGGTGGGCACGCTCCGGGCGCGAGCGGTGTGCCGCGCGGGGCGGGCAGCTGCGCTTTCGAAGCTGGGGACCGTCCTTCGTGAGGGCGGCCGCGCGGCCACGAGGTCTCCGCAGGAGGAGGAGGAGGAGGAGGAAGGGGGGGAGGAGGAGGAGGAGGAGGAGGAGGAGGAGGAGGAGGAGGAGGAGGAGGAGGGCGTGGACGTCAGCTTGCAGACGTCCAGCCAATCGGCAGCTATCGATTGGCCAGCGGCAGCACCAGAGGGGCTTGGCCAGTCGAGCGACCGACCCGCACCTGGCTCGACCGAAGAAGAACAAAACAGACGGTGCTCACGGTAGGTTCGCAGGACTCGTTTCGAGTCCTCCTATTCGATTCGGTTCCATTTCGATGGATTCCGCTTCCGATCCTATGAAACTTGAGATTCCGATTTTCGGACTCCGATTTCTCAACGAAGGCCTATTAGCTTGCCGATTCTTGACGATTGGATTTTTCCCGACTCGGCTGCCGATTTCCGCCGATCCGATTCATTTCGATCGCCGATCCGACTTGTCGATTCGATTCTGGGCTCTCCTGAGTGAGAGATGTGCCGCATTGGGCGAGCAGGCGCGGTTTCAAAACCAGTACGTCAGGTTTTCGTCGTGTCGACCGGCGGCGACCCCGCCGCCGGCGTTCCACGTTGAACGCCTGCGGCGGCTCTGAATCGGGCGATGTTGAACGATCGGAAGTTTCGGAAACGGCCGATGGTTCAAGGTTGAACGACCCTCGCGGGGTCAGGAACCAACGTGCGGGACGGCCCCGGTCGGCCCGACACGAACTTGCCGTATCTAGGGCCGAAGTTGGAGCTGCTTGTGGGGCACGATGCGTATGAGCGGGGTGCCGCAATGGGCACTGGCAACGCTACGCGAGCGCTGTCTCTGGGGCCGTAGGTGGGCCTTCCAGTGGGCCACGAGATGCATGAGGGGTGTGTTGCCGAAATGGGCGGGGAGACGCTACGCGAGAGCAGTCTCTGGGATCGTCGGTGGAGCTCCTTGTGGGGCACGATTCGTATGAGGGGTGTGCCGCAATGGGCACGAGAACGCTACGCGAGCGCAGTCTCTGGGGCCATAGGTGGAGCTCCATTTGGGGCACGATCTGTGCAGAGAAGCTATGCGAGGGCAGTCTCTGGGGCCGTAAATGGAGCTTCCGTGTGAGGGGTGTGCCGCAGTGTGCGGACAGACGTTCTGAGTGAGCAGTCTCTGGGGCCGTAAATGGAGTTTCCGTGTGAGGGGTGTGCCGCAATGGACGTGGGGACGTTATGCGAACGCAGCTCTTGGGGCCGTCTGTGGTGTTCCCTGCGGGCACGATCCGGGTTGGGTGGGGCTTCCTGTGGGCCGTGTGAGTGGTGTGCCGAAATGGGTAGGGGGGTGCTATGCGCTATGCGAACGGAGTGTTTGGGGTCGTTGGCAGTGGCCCTAGTGGGGTACGATCTTTGTGAGAGGTGTTGTGTCGAAGTGGGCGGGCACGATCCGTGTCAGCGAGGGTTGTGCCAAGATGGTCGTGGGACGCCAAAACACCTCGGGTTCTTCCTTAAACCCCTCTTTCAAGATGCTTTCGTGCACGAGCACACAGCGAGCAATCGACGCGCGGCCCGGTTGGCTTCTGCACGCGGCCCAAGTCATGACTGTCCAAATGAGTTCCAAAGTGTTTTGAAGTATTGTGGGGCCTCCGATGTTATTGGTTTGGGGAGAATGGAAGAGCCAGAGTGAGGGAGAGGAGGGTGAACCCGTTCAGGTTCGAAGGTGCAATGCTTCATTGTTGTATTCAATCGCTCTCGCACCAGAGGTCATGGGCGAGGATTTTCACGACGTGATGTACCGCAACATGATCAGCTCTTTGGTGCGGACCCTTATGTCGAAGGTCCTGCGAGCTGGCAAGCGTCTCTCTTCTCCGATTGTTTCATTATTCCCCTACCGAAGCCCTGGAGACTACAAGCTTAAATCGCCTCGCCTATTATGTTCATCCCTCCTTCTACCATTCCGTCGTCTTTCGCACTTCTCCCCCTCATCCATCCGTCTTCCCCTTCCTCGACCTGGACCCCGTTGATGAACCCCTCGTGCACGACCTCGACCTCACTCATCAGCGACCTAGACCTCGCCCCCCGCCGTCGACGACGACGACGAACGACGAACGACGACGACGAAGACGTCGACGACGACGACGACGACGACGAACGACGAACGACAAACGATGACGAACTACGAACGACGACGGCGAACGACGAACGACGATACAAAGATATGACAACGCGACGACTTTCGACGTCGACGACGACGCGGACGACGACGACGACGACGACGACGACGACGACGACGACGACGACGACGACGACGACGACGACGACGACGGCGGCGGCGGCGGCGGCGGCGGCGGCGGACGCGACGCGGCCGCCGAGGGCCACCGAGGGCTGTCGTGGCCTCCGAGGGCCGGGCTGCTGCTGCCGCCCAGGGGCGGCTTCCCTTCCCGAGCACGGTCGACCCAGAGAGCCTCGCCGAGGCCTTCGCGATCCGGGAGTTCCCCGCCCAGGCGGAGGTCGTCCGACGAGCTTCTCGGCCAGCCCGAACCCCACTGGCCCAGAGGATCGGGGAAGTCTAGACGCTACGCGTATCCCCACCAGCCCATCCACAAACGATGCGTAGGGGAGCTGACGGAAGAAAGGAAGAAGAGACGCACATAGTGAAACCGAGGGGGCAACAACGGAGAGCCTCGCCGAGGCCTTCGCGATCCGGGAGTTCCCCGCCCAGGCGGAGGTCGTCCAACGAGCTTCTCGGCCAGCCCGAACCCCACTGGCCCAGAGGATCGGGGAATTTTCGACGGGGCTGGGACGAGGAGGGATCCGTTCCAGAGCGTTCCGGGACGCTCTCAGAGCGTCCCGCGGAAAGCTCTGAAAAGGCCGCGGCGCCCAAGGCATCCTCCAGATCTGCTAGATCTCAGAGGTTCTCCATGTCTCCTCACCCGGATGTAGCCGCGTTCTGGCTTCGTCTGAGGGGACGAGGACAGGGGATCGGTTTTCGAGGATCCAGTCGGATGCCTAGTGGCTGGAGCAAGCGACAGTATCGGCAAGTGGCTCCCTAGTTGGCCGAAATACGAATTGCCACCAGCACCCAACTCTAGGATCACCCTGTGCCAATTTCCAAGCCTCCCCTTCAGGGCTGAATCTCGAGGTTTGGAGGGACGTTTTGTTGTCATCGACGAGGTCGAGGGCGAGATTGCCAACGATGTCGAAGCCGAGATCGTCGCCGTGGTCGTCGTCGACGACGACTGCCATCGTCATCGTCGTCGTTGTTGTCCCTCTCATCCCCCTCCGCCCTCGCGAGCCTATCTTTCTCGCCCTTGTCCCTGGAGGATCGAGGATCGAGATTTTTCAGGGGCGTTCGAGGTCCTCTATAGGCCTTGAAGATCACCTATGCAGACCTTGGCGGACTTCAGAGGACCTCTGACTGCGGACGGTAGTGACGTTTTTCTAGCTTCCGCTGCTGTTGGGCACTCATCGTTACCATCACTCGAATCATCACATCTTGATCGCCATCACCGTAACCATCATCACAACCAACAGCATCATCATTACCGTCATCACCATCGTGTTCAGCATCATCAGCATCATTATCATCATTACCATTGTGATTATGACCACCACCATCGCCATCACAAGTGGCACCTTCATAATCACCAACAGCAGCATCAGCATCGCCATACCACCATCGTTCTCATCGTCGTCATCCTGAACCTTCGCAGCGCTCATTCCAGCTCGCGCCTCATCACCACCACCACCATCATCGCCATCACCATCACCACCACCAGCATCATCATCATCACCACCATCGAGCCCCTGGCCCGAGGTTCCAGGGTGATGAGGGCCCGCGCTGAGATGCGTGGCCACTCTGATGAAGACTGTTCAATGGAACCCCATGTCTCTTTCAGACTATGTCAGACGACTGGAGGTCGCGCTACAGGTGAAGTTTGCGGACGTTGCCCTCCTCTCGGGCACGACGGCCAAGACGAGTAATAACCACCCCATGTACCATGAGCTGCTTTATCACGAAAAGTTCATGATGCTGAAGTTCGGCTGGGGAGGAGGGCGCGGGAGTCTTGCGAACAAAAGTTGTGGAATAGATAATGAGTCAATCGACGACGCTTCCGACGGTCACATCTACAAGGTGTCTGGACCATACAGAGTTCACTACACGGACGTATGGGAGCTGTACGAGTGAAGTCCACACATTTCGACTTTACCCTGATCGTGAGTTACTTCCCGCTCAGGTGTGCGGAGGCGCGAGGAATCCCACGGTATTAGACTACGGCGCGCAGGATGACGGAGACGCTGTTAAACATCACGGGTGGCACGCCGAATCGGAGCTCTATCGTAGCGTCTACAGACCTGAATGACGGGATGGGCATCCAGTCATGCGACGGCCTGCTGCAGGAGACAGACAGCACGAGCATTGGGCCATGCCGTCGCAGCTGGGAGCATCTGGCGGGCACTTCTTATCGATAATGGATTGAGGACGGCAACGTGGCGGCGGTGACAAGTTTCTTTCCGTGCGGCCCGACCTATCACGGACAAGAGCGCGAGCTACATCGACCACTTTGCTATATCGGCGCCGTGGCTCGTTCGGGTTCAGCGGTGCGCGATTGCCTGCGACCTCGCGCGACGAGTACGGGCGATCCCGGGTGTGGCAATCCCGGATCACATGACTATCGCAGCAGAGCTGGACTACCAGCTCACGTTCTCGGCGCCACGACAGAGCAGTGTTTCCTGGGATTTCTTCGCGCTCAGCAAGGCCATGAAGAATAAGGACGAGGCGGGGCAGTTCAGAGCAAAAGTGGAGCAGGCTCTCGAGGCGAAGCTTACTGCGAGCGGCTTCAACGAGGCAGTGGCTTGGATGCGATCGCGCACTCTTGGACCTGCTTGGATGGAACGAGCCACTGCTCTCCAACAGTGCGCTCAGGCACGATACCCTACAAGCAGAAAGGCGCGACCCGAATGGCATGCGCGCATGGCGCGTGAACGCGAAGCAGCACTACGGGCTCGCACGGCGACGGGTGACAATTTGGATGGCGAAATTGAGAGCGTCCGATGTTTACGACAGCGCACGCGACGATGCAAGGCAGCGAGGACGCGACTCCGACTCGAGCGCGAAGTTGATCTCGCGGACCAACTGGACCCAGCACTACGCTACACTCGAGACGACGAGGCACGGCGCGCGTGTTTCGAGATGGTGGGCACTGGACTAAGACGGGGAAAGCGCAAGATCTACGTACCCCCAGATTCCCAGCCTGACCTGCAGAACTGGACCGAGGATCTGGCACTCACGGGAGGTGAAGGCGGGCTTGAGGCAGCACGCGTGGATCGAGATACCCTCACCGAGCCGGCGGCTGAGATGGATTGCCCTTCTCTATCCGCAGATGGACCGTTGGGCCGAGGCGAATACGGACCTGCAGCAGATGATCAATAAGATCTCGTGCGGACACAGACGAAGAGCATCGCCGCAGTGGTCTATGCCAACAGTGATATGGTGCCTTATTATGCCGTGCCGCGAACAACGAAAGCAGGGAGATGAGCGGAAGCAAGTTATCGGACCTGTTCGACAAGAGTGCCGATTGGCACAGCTTGCTGGAGTACGTCAACATCAGAGGCTGAAGGCATGGTGGAATCTCTCCCAGACTCATCAGGTGAGCAAGATGAACAATAAGCCGAGAGCACGAGGAACTCGGTTGCTGCCCGGTCTGTGCATTTTTGGAAAAGCATGGTTGGGCACGAGGAAGCTACGCGATTGACTTGGAGCTACCACATGAGAGTCACAGCTATGTCAATGACAGATCTCGGGTGGGGGCGCTGACAGTTGGCAATGTTATCCAGTGGCGTCTGCGCGCCGCGAACCTGGGCCGCGTCGCGACAAAGCACCACGTGGTGGATGCTTTCGCCAGCGTTGATCATGAGCACTTGGGTCAGACGGTCATCATCATGTACACTCCAGCGGACGCGCATATCATGATGTCTCGCCACAGGCGATCGGCATGCGTGGTAAATGCGCGCGACGGCGACGGTACCTTCCGCAACAACAAAGTGGGATGATTCATGGGCGACACCGACGCCGCGACGAAGTTCAGGGGGGCGTTTGAGCAGCCGACGCAGGAGTGGAGGAAGGCCCTGTTCGCGACCTCCACGGTGCATGAGTTGACGGCAGGTTGCCCCATCGCGCAGAAGACCTCCGACCTCGGGGTACGTAAGTGTGCAGATGATCTTACTTGCCTGCATGTTGTGCCCGATGCATACAGCGCCGCGGTGCAGGCCGAGACCTCCGATCTGCACCTGGACGCCGCTCTGGCGCAAGTGGGGCCGGCGCAGAGTGGAGAAAAAAGGGCGGTATGCCCATGTTTCTTTGGTCGAGGACCCCGGCGTTCCATTCGAGCCCTGCACTAGCATCGGGTTCCCATGTCAGGTGATGTTCAAGCGACCTCGGTGCCCCTGGGGGCTCGGATCCATACCTCTGGACGAAACGAGGACATCACGGCCAGGTGTGCGGCTATGCGTATGGGGCGGAGGGGGGATGGGCCATTTCTGGCGAGCCTGCACGTTCTTTGATCGGAAGCGCCCGGCCTTCCAGAGCAGGGTGATCGGGGCCGCGGCTTCGGGCCTTGAGGCGCGAGTTCTGACTGGGGGCCAGGCTAAGAAGCTCGACTCTGCTGTGCGCTACGCGAGTGCACTGTGTCGGGGGATTGCCATCTATCGGCAGCTGAACGAGAAGGGAGAGGAAGGGCGGTGAAAGGTCATCACCATCTGCGCGGAAGCCGCCTGGAAGAATATCAAGGTCCCCCCCCCCCCCCAGCGTGGAGATTGTCGAGAGTAGGCTCCGGCGCTATCGAGCACTTGTCCGCCGACCCCACCTACGCGCGCAAGAGCTGGCCGCTGACTTTGGGAAGGTCTCTTTCGGGAATGCTGCGCCTCAGCAGTTCGCGCGGGCCCCTGCGTGCGCCCCAATCCCCTGCGGGCAGAACAAAGCCCCGGGCCCTGCAGTTCAAGCGCGATCTGTTCTATCTGGGGCGGCTCGGCGACGGACCCGAGTTTCTGGGCAACGTTGGTTGCGACTTCCCGAAGGACTTCCAGGTTCCCGAGCTGAGCGCCCAGTTTCTGAAGTTCAACGCGAAAGATATGCGGAAGCTCTGGTTAGAGGCCCCGACGGTTACCCCTATGAGACAATGCGAGGACCAGGGGGGGCTTCGGGGGTGGGTATACGCGTTCACTTCTCAACGGCGATGGCCTTGCGCGCGGCAAGAGGGTTCGGGCGGCGCACGCACTTTTGGCACATCAGACACATAGTTGAAGGGGGGGAACACAGGCGGCTGAACATGTTCACCAAATATACGGTAACGAATCAATGCCCATCATGCGTTTCAAAATTTGCGCGTCGTCGAACGGCGATAAAACAGATCACTGCTGCGCATCGCCATGGGCGCTGTATTGCACATAAGTCTACGTTGGATTATCCAGCGGCCTCCCTGCAGCAGTTTGTCTGTCCAGAAGCAGAGCGCGCACTCGAGCTCGGATCCCTGACAGACCTGCAGCGGCACATTTCGACGACGCACTTGCATCAACCTGCTCCGAACGTCGTGGCTGCTGGCCCAGCCCGCGGCAATCGAGGACGCCGCGCCCGCCCTGATGCCCCGCCGCAGGGGGGGGCGGCGGGGGCCCGAGAGGTTCCTCGGCGTCGGGGGCAAACGGCAGCTCAGGCCACCAGGAGAAGGGCAGGAGGAAAGACTAGAAGATGATGGACAGCAGCGAGCTCGACGACGAGACGTTCGAGAACAAGCAGATGCAGCGGTTCCCATCGGTCAAGATGCGCCTCAGTCTCAACCTGGCAATGAGGAAGATGCAGATCGATATCTTCGAGCTGAAGACGCCCCTGATGTCCACGGGGATGCAGGTGGCGGTGCAGGCGAGGGCTCGATTCAGAGCGCGGGTCAAGACAGCGGAGGAGGCGCCGACGTTCTCGCCCAAGGCCGACGACGAGAAGCAGATCAAGGAGATGGGCGCGATACCGGTTACGTGCTACGCGGGGGCGTTCGAGGGCCTGATCGACGAGGGAAGCGTGGCGGGCAAGAGCAGCAGATGGAGAAGTTGAGCAAACAGAAAGACGGCCCCAGCCTGGAGGACATGTGGGAAGCTTCACGTCGTGCCCCAACCACTTCGCGGTGCTCGCGGCGCTGGTGCAGGCGGGGGCGGATTTCATGCAGGGCGCCGCCCCCGTGGGGCATCCAGAGCGGCTGCTGCGCACAGAATGGCACGAGCTCGAGATGCGACGCACGAGTGGTTGAAGTCTCTGACAGACACCGCCCCCGTGTGGAATTGGAAATGAGGAGCCCAGAAACACCGGAGGATAAGAAGAGACGCGTTGTGCAGCTCGTGAGAAGTTTGAGCCAAGCCGCCAGTAAGCTTATTTTTTCCCCCCATCGATCCTCCCTTCCCCGAGCCTTCGCCCTCCCTTTTGTTTTCTCACTTGACCTCGACCTCTCCCCTTCCGAATGCTCGAGAGCCGCTGCTCACGTCTGGAACCGGAGACCAGGTGTTGGGTGGAGTGCCCAGTGATCGCCGCCCCTCGAGCGTGGATCTGAGGAGCGGTAAGCGCGCGAAGCTTTCTGCTGCTTCGACGGGCCTGGCTAAGAAACCTGGTCCCGAGGAGACCACTATGCCAGTAGTGATAAGGCGTGGCAATATGGCCATGCATGCGTTTTCCGCACTTTGGAGCAGCTCCGACGCGTCAGCTGCTCTGCGCTTGCTTCAGAGTGCACCGCGGCAGCAGCATGGCCAATATGTGCTGTGAGCTGCGCGGTGCATGGCCACGTGTCGCAAACTGACGCTCGGGTGTAGCCCGATCCTAGGGGCATCCGCTGGACGGGACATACGCTCGCCCCCTATGGGTTCTGTTCTGATTTGATCACCACCACCGTCATCACCACCACCAGCCCCCCAAGAAGAAGGAAGAGGAGGAGAACGACGACGATGCTGTGAACGGCCGTGACGGGGCCCGCCGCAGAACTCGACGTGGCGGCCGCTGGGCCACGTGCAAGCACAGCGCCAAGACGTGTACCAGCAGGGACAACAACCCCACGGGCCTCCTGGCCACGCTCACGACCCTGACGGTCCAGACGGCGCAGACCCGGGTTGTGTATGAACGCAGCGGCGGACATATGGGCGACGCCGTCAATCCAGCCGGCGGTGTGGAGGCCATCAGCAAGGATATCGAGACCTGCAGGGAGACGAGCAGCGAAATCGGGAACAATAGCTCCCAGGACGTCAAAGCAGAACTGCGCGCAATCGGATCGCCGACAGCCGGCGTGGCTCTCGCCCTCATCGCGGGCATCGTCATGTGCGACGTGGGGGGGGGCGGGGAAGTTGGAGCCCGCGGCCTTCCTGGCGAAGGTTCAGCCGGAGGGGGGATATCCGACCGTCACCAAGCAGGCTTTCGAGACGCACGTTCACTTCCTCAGGTTCGAGAAGTGCCACGAGCAGTTCATGACGAAGATCATCGTGGTGGCCGTGGAATGGGAATCTGCCCATATGCGTTGCAGGCGCTGGCCACCGAGGGGCGGGCCACTCACCACGTCGGCCCGGCGCCCAGGGGGTGGCTCGAGGAGGAGGCCGCCACGCGGCTCGAGGCACTCAAAGAGAAGTGCCAATCCAGTTTGTTCACGGTGCCCCCTTCCGTTCCTCCTTCTCTTGCTTCCTCCCCTCCCCCCCGAAAGCGGACGACGACGACGCTGCCGACCGCGAGGCCGCCGAGGCGTTTGGACTCTTCTAGGCGCAATCTCCCGGCCGGTGCAACGCCTCGCCGCCTCGGGGCGGCACCGTTGCAGCAGCGGCCCTTCGTTGGGGCGCGCAAGACGCTGGGTCCCCACCTCCGCGGCGAGCAGAATCGATTCATTATTGTACCCATCGTTTCCAGTTCTCTGTTTGACGGAAGCAGTCATCACCATCACCACCATCCTCACCGTCACCATCAGCACGGGTCCATCATAATCACCAGCAGAAACATTATCACTTCAATTATCCTCATCGTCGCAAACGCCACCGCAGTCACCAGGTCGCCGCGCAATCCCCCAGCTGCGTTCGTTGCAAGATCGTTGATCCGCCTTGGGTTTGCACGTGCCCTCCTCCTCCTCCTCCTCCTCCTCCTCCTCCTCCTCCTCATCCTCCTCATCCTCCTCATCCTCCTCCTCATCGTCCATCTCCTCCTCCTGCCTCCTCCTCCTCCGCCTCCTCCTCCTCCTCCTCCTCCTCCTCCCTTTCCTCCTCCTCCTCCCTTTCCTCCTACGTCTCCTCCTCCCCCTCCCAGGGCACGGGCCGCGCGCCCCCCGCGCCTCGAGCGGCCCCGCGCGCCCCCATTTCGGCGCGCGGGGCCGCGGCGGCTCGGCAGCGACGGGGCGGAGCCCGGACTGCGCTTCGGGGTGGGCGCCGCTGCCGCTCGTCGGGGGCGGCAAAGAGGGGGGTGGTGACTGGGGGGGGTGGATATCATGGCGTGGGCCATGGTAGTTCCCCAGATTTCATGGCGCCTCATCTTATTTCGTTACGTTCCTGGCCCCCCCGCTGGGCCGCGCACGTGCCGCCAGTCATGATTTGCACCCCCCCCCTCTTGGACACCCCCCTCTTGGCCGCTCCCGAGCTCGGGGAGGGCCATTGGAGCTGCGATGTGCAAACCGACGCTTAGGATGCTCCAGCCTACTTGAGCCTGGAGCACCAGGAAGAATTGCGAGCGCCCAGGAGAGTGCCGAAATTCGAAGGATTTCACGTGCCGGGTCCTGGGAGACACTCGCCCGACACCGTTTCGACACTGCTTCGATATTTTTTTGGCCTTTTTCGGGGTGCTCGAAATCATTTCTGTGATGGGCGTGCTCCTCTACACCAGGAAGATTCAATAATAGCCTAACAATATTCAGGTGACGATGTTTTGGGTTTATTTTCGACTACGAGTTCGATTATTTGTCCTCTTTCGTCCAACATCCGCCTGTGGGGGGGGCATGCCCGGCATTCGCCTGCGTATCTGAGCTTGGCAAGTCATAAAGAATTTCGCGACCCAGGGGCAAGCGTCGCAGGTGTGGGCGGGGAGGTCGTCCAGCAGGGGCGTCTTTCGCCACACCATAGCCCACCCGTGGAAATGCGCGTTCAAAATCCCCCCGTGTATAGACTTCTCTTGAGTAGGCCTGCAACAGCAGAACTCTAGGAGGGGGTGCTCGCCGCCGTCGGCCGCGTCCTTCATCCCGTCCGCCTGTCGTTCCCACTTTTCCGCCCCCTCTTCCCCGCCCTCCCCCTCCTCCCTCCTTCTCCTCCCGCTCCCGTTCCCGTCCGTCCTCCCCCACCCCATCATCTCCCTCCTCGTCCTCGTCCTCCTAGCCGCACCGCGGTGCAAAAAATGTCCTCTCCGATGGGCCCCTTCTGGGGTTCTCGTGGCGGTGGCGTGCGATCCTCCCCTTCTGCCTCCGCGACCCGCCGTCGGTGGCGGGCCCAGGGCGCGGGAGCGGGCGCCCGATGCGCTGTCCCGCGAACCTTGTGCCGCTAGTCTTCGGCCCTGCCGGCCGCGACCGCGGCCGAGGGAGCGGCAGCCACGGAGGAGGGGACGAGAATGAGGGGGTTCCAGGGACGAGGGAGGAGGAGGAGGAGGAGGAGGAGGAGGAGGAGGAGGAGGCGGAGGCAGAGGCGGAGGCGGAGGAGGAGGAGGAGGAGGAGGAGGAGGAGGAGGCGGAGGCGGAGGAGGAGCAGGAGGAGGAGGAGGGAGGGCGCCGGAGGGCTTCCAGTGGGCGTCGCCTAATGGGTGGGGGGCCGGCGCTCGGGGGCAGCGAACGCAGCGGAAGAGAGGGGCCCTGCCGAGGCTCCCGGAGGGGCCCTGCAGGAGGGCCCAAGAGGGGGCCTTGAGGCCGAGAGGTGCCCCTTTCTCCCCTCCCGTTCTTGATCCCCCCCTTCCTGTGTCATCCCCCCTTGGATCATCACCCCCCATCTGTCTATCGCCCCCCCCCGTCTATTTATCTCCCCCCCTCTGTTTCTCTCCCCAGGGAGGGCTTCCAGGACGAGCCGGGAGGGCGACCGAGGGTTTCCGGGACGGGGCGGGGCGGGGTCGGCCCCGTGCGGGCGGGGGGGGGGCGGGACGGGGGAGGGGGGGCAGGCGGGCTTTCAGGAGGGGGCCTGGTAGGGCCTTGCGCACGGGGTCCTGGCCGTCCCGGGGGCTTCCAGGACGGGGCGGGGGCAGGGGCGGGGCGGGGGTGACGGATGGGGGGGGCGGCGGCGGGAGTGGGCACGGCAAGGACGGCCTCCTCCTCCTCCTCTTCCTCCTCCTCCTCCTCCTCCTCCTCCTCCTCCTCCTCCTCCTCCTTTCATCTTCTTATCATGATTGTTGTTGCTGCTCTTTTTTGTTACTGCTCATTATCATGGGTACCACTGTTGCTCCTCCTCCTCCGCCTCCTCATTCTCCTCTCAACCCCCTTTTTCGGCTCTATCCTCCTCCTCCGTCCCACAACGTCCTGCCCCTCATCCCTTCTCTGCTCTCGCGCCGCACCGCCGGCCGCCTCGCCGCCTCTCCGAGGGGGGGGAAGCGGCATCGCCGCCTCGCCGCCTCCCCGAGGGGGGGGGGGGGAGGAGGTGGGGAGTGCTGGAGCAGCACGCGGGGGAAAACTCGCCTGAGCGGCATGCGTCGCCAGGAAGGACATGGTTCCAGAAGGAATGGGGGCCCCGAGGATCTTCGCCGGTCTTGGCCTGCTTGGGCCCTTCGGGGCCCCGGGACTGTCACACATCAATTTTGGATGGAGGGCCTTTTTTGGGGAGAGTCAGGGTCTAGGACCCGGTTCCCTCAGGACCCCACCTCCTCCTTGCCAAAATGCGGGAGGAGCATGAGCAGCAGGAGAAACAGGAACAAGGAGGAGAAGGGTGTGGACGTGGACGGGATGGAGGGGGTGGGATGGAAAGGGGGAGGTGATGCTGGGGAGGGGAGGAGGAGGGGAAGGGGGGGAGAGGGTATCCAATGCAAAAGCGGAGCGCGAGGAAGGAGAGAGAGAGAGAGAGAGAACAAAAAAAAGGGGGGGGGGAGTTGGCGGAGGGAGAGGTGCAGGGGCAGCAGCAGGAAGAGCAGGAGGCAGCCCCGTGAGCTCCGCGCCCGGCGGCCCCGCCGCCGAGAGGTGGTGCTGAGCGGGGAGGTGCTGGTCCGCAGGACGGACGCCAGCGAGGAGCGGGTCCTGCAGCCGGAGGAGTGCTTCGGCGAGGAGCCGCCGCCGTCGTCCCCGGCCCCCCTCGCGCTGCGAAGGCATCCCGACGGGAGGTGTTCCGCTATTTTCGGCCATCGGGGGCCCCCACCTAAAACGACGCGAAGATCGGGACAAAATCGGATCGGGATAACTCGAAGTCTCTGAGAATCGGCGGGTCTGGGGGATGTATTGGGCGCCGCGGCCGCTCCAGAGCGTTCCGGAACGCTCTGAGAGCGCTCCGGAACGCTCTGGAGCGATTTATCCCGATCCTAGCTCTGTTTTAGTTCCGCTATTTTCGGCCATCGGGGGCCCCCACCGGGCCTCGGGACCGTGGAGGCACGGTTCGGGGTGAGAAGCCAGTTCAACGGCACCGCAACGGGTACTTATTAAAGGGTAACCGCATGCCGATGATAATAAAGGGACCCCCCCCTTCAGTGTTTAGAGTTGATTATCGTCGCCCTATACAAAATACAAATTGGGCGGCGAGCGCTGAGGCCGAACTTCATTATCACCTCGAAACGCTATGTTGAGATAGTAACATCAAGCGATGTTGATATAGCAACATCCCTGAACTTGATTATCCCTGGGGTTGATTATCCAGGGAAAGTGAGGCACATGAGCTACCCTACACGAGCACTTAAAAACATCAATTTCCACAAAGCGTTTGTAAATCAAATCTAATACATTCGAAACTTGTTATATATATATATATATATATATGTTCTCGTCTTCTCTTATAATTATTATATTATTCTTCCTTCTTCTTCTTCTTCTTCTTCTTCTTTCCTTCTCATTTTTTGTTTCTCCTACTCTCCTGTTCTTCTTTTATATTTCTATATCTCCCCACGCTCGCCTGAACTTGATTATCCCTGGGGTTGATTATCCAGGGAAAGTGAGGCACATGAGCTACCCTACACGAGCACTTAAAAACATCAATTTTCACAAAGCGTTTGTAAATAAAATCTAATACATTCGAAACTTGTTTTTTTTATGTTTGTTATATTATTCTCTTCTTCTTCTCTTCTTCGTCCTGCTTCTTCTTCTCTTCTTCTCCTCGTATTCTTCTTCTACTCTCCTCTTCTTCTTTTATATTTCTATCTCTCCCCACGCTCGCCTGAACTTGATTATCCCTGGGGTTGATTATCCAGGGAAAATCTGATATATGACTGTGTCTCAAGCGAAATAAGCGATAGTTTGCGGATGTCTCAAGCGAAACAAGGGATTTGTCGAGGATGTCTCCAGCGAGATAAGCCATTGTTGAGGATATTTCTATGAAAACTAAACGCCAAGGATGTCTCAAAACGTGCTCGGCTTGGTCTCCTCTTGATCATCTCTTACTTCGAGATTCTGCTGAGGTCTGCTGGGCTACTTTTATTATCTCTCCCTGAACCCCGAACTTTATTATCCCCTAGTGTTTATTCTCACGGGCATGAAGTTACTTTGCAATGTTGCCGAAAGTTGCCACTCTAGGGCCTCTTTCTGGCAATGCAGCGTTGCCCGCATCGGGAAGGCTTGGGTTCGCTGGGTCACTGGCCAAAGTACCCGTTCGTGGAGTCCCCGTTTGAGGGGCGCTGACCAGTCCCGGGGAGGGGGTCCAGACCTCGGGGGGGCCGACGCTGCGAGCAAGAGCACACGACGTCGGGGGTGCCGGGTCGGCCTTGTGCGTGCCTTGGGCTGGCGTCCTCTTCCGGCGGCCGGCGCTCCATCCGCTCCCTCGCCGTTGCCCCGCGCTCTGGGCGCCAGGGGTGGTGACTAGGGGGGGGATGGCGCGGGCCATGATTTTTCCTGTGATGTCATGGCGCCTCTTCTTATTTCATTACGTCCCAGGCCCCCCCGCTGGGCCGCGCACATGCCGCCGGTCATGATTTGCACCCCCCCCTCTTGGACACCCCCCTGTTGGCCGCTCCCGACTTCCCCTGGCGATGGCGGGCGTGCCTGGGGAGGGGGCGGAAAAGAGGGGGCCCGACCTACTTCCGAGAGGGAGCCTCCTTTCCCCCCTCCCTCTACCCACTTGTGCGTGTGCGTCGCCAAGACGCGCCAGGGGGGGAGGCGCTCGGCAGGAAGTCATGGGGGCCTGGCGTGCCCTCGCAGTTCCGCCTCCAGCGTGCGCTGGCGTCGACTAGCGTCCGGTAGTCGACGACATACTCGGGGGCGGCAAAGAGGGGGGTGATGACTAGGGGGGGGTGGATATCATGGCGGGGGCCATGTTATCTCCCCAGATTTCGTGGCGCCTCTTCTCATTTCACTACGTCCCTGGCCCCCTCGCTGGGCCGCGCACATGCCGCCGGCCATGATTTGCACCCCCCCTCTTGGACACCCCCCCTCTTGGCCGCTCCCGAGAGAGGGGGCGGGTCACGTCACGACGCTGGCCCGCGCCGTCTGGGAACGCTTCGGAGTGGGCCATCCCCACACGGCAGGCGCGAATGCTGGCGTGGCCAGGGAGGGGGAGGGGGCGGGAAGGGGGGGTGGGGCCGGTCATGGGCGTGATCGCGAATACTGCAAACACGGTCCCCAGGTGAAACAGGACATGAACACACACACATATTTATATATATATATATATATAAACCGACAGACAGACACATATAGCTATGCATATACGTATATATATATATATATATGTATAGACGTATGTGTATCTATATATATATATATATGTTTTAAATATGTATTGTAGTGGCCTCTGGCCAGTGCCGCCGACTGGGGGCGCTCCCGATGCTGATCGGAATAAATGATTGTGCATGCTGAAGATACAGACCTCTTTCGAGACATCCTCATAAGATGAACGTGTGGAAATCGATTCCGAATCTTTTGCATCTTCGAGAATGACGCTCTCGCAAGAGTCACCATTGAAACCAAGAAATGCTGAAATAGTTCTTGCACGCCTTTTTGGGGGGGTGCTCTTGGAGGACCCCCAAGACCTCTGAATAAGTGAAATTATGGAAGATCCACTTGTCTTGCCACGTGGTTGCTCAAACGTAACCGTTTTGGGTGATTGTTGAGGCAGTCGTTTGCCTTTTGGAGGGACGTCTTGGAGGTATCTGGAGGCCTCTTGGGGGGCGTCTTGGAGGCAGTTCTTCTTGGGGGTCGTTTGGGACCCTATTGGGGGCCTCTTGGGGCCAGTTGGAGCCTCTTGCGGTCTCTTGGGGGCATCTGGGGGCTTCCTGGGGGCCTCTTGGGCCGTCGTGAACTATTCTTTGGCCGTCTTGGAGCCTTCTTGGGCGCCTCTTGGGCCCTCTTGGGGCTGTCTTGGGCCGTCTTGGGGCTGTCTAGGGCCGTCTTGGGCCTTTCTTTGGCTGTCTGGGGGCCCTCTTGGGCCGTCTTGGAAGCTGAGACGATTCAAGAGGCGAGTCCGCTCAAAACAGTAGTTTCCCAAATCAAGGGAATGGGTCAATGTTTGCCTCTTTGGGCCCTCTTTGGAGGCCTCTTGGCACACACACACACACACACATATATATATATATATATATATATATATATTATACACGTATAGGGTTACGGAGGCTAGAATCGTATCCATGCCGCCGCTCTGGCCCCCCTGGGTTTGAGGCGTGAGCGGGGTCATGAACAACATGCCGGCCGCATGTTCTGCATGCCGTATGCCCTTGGGGTGTTCTCGTCGCCACGGCTGCAGTTCCCTCGCCGCCGCCGCCGGTCGCTGCTTCTGTGGCTCTTTTGCGACATCTGTGGAGGCTCCCGTCGCCCCAGCTGGGCGCGGCGCGGCTTGAGGAGCTTACAGTGAGCGGCTTGAATAGGGAACACTTACTTTTCAAAAGGGGTTCGGTCGTTCCTTAGGTTTACATGCGTTATTTACCGATGCTTTTGCGTTATTTGTTATGTATCGTTCCTTATGCGTTATTCCTTGGTATAAAAAAAGGGGCTTCGTTCCTTATTTATCGTTCCTTAGGTCAGGCCGATGACTGTACCAGGATGGTGTTTGGGATGAGTCCGTAGTTGGACTTTGAGCAAATTCGTCGCCGGCCATCGTCGTTCCAGCTACCTAGCCCCAGCCAGCCGTCGTCGCAGTTGTCGTCGTCGTCCCTGCCGTCGTCGTCGGCCGTCGCCGCCGTCGTCGTCGACGCCGACGCAGTCGCCGGTGGCTGAGGCACAGCAGGGCCACATGTCTTCCAGGTCACCCGCACGGGCGCGAGGATGATCGCGCTTGGCGGTCGGGATTGGAGATGGTCCATTGTCTTGAGGACTTCTTGGGCCGCCTTGGGCTCTCTTGGAGCCATCTGGAGCTCTCTTGCGACCGTGCCAGCTCGTCTTTATGGCCTTCTAGGGCCTTTTGAGGTGTTCAGGGCTAGCCGCCAGCCCTGGCGGTGGGCCCGCTGGCCCTGGTCGCCAAATCCCTTCCAAACCGGCCGGGCTTGGCTCTCGGAGGGGAGTTAGACACGCGCACGAGGGGGTGGGGGGAGGGGCGAGGGCTTCTTAGAAGTACCCCTGCTTAGAAGGCGCGGGCCTTAGCTATAGATGTAGCGCTGGCGCCTTCTAAGAAGCAGCCTCCTTCTAAGAAGCCCTCCCCCCTCCCCCCACCCCCTCGTGCGCGCCGCCAAGGGAGGGGCAAGCATCTCATATGCCGGGGAAGCCCGAAGGGTCAGCAGATCGCCTCTCTGGCGGGCCGGTCGAGGGCACGAAGATGTGTACGCGCATGGCCAGATCGCAGGTCTTTCCCTGCTCCTCACGGGTTGTCGTCCACGCCCCAGTTTCCTTCGGGTGCTGCGCTGGGCCCAGGGGCAGTGTACGTGCCCCCGCGTCTCGATGTCATTCTAGATGCTTCGCGTATCCCCTTCGAGCCTATCGGGACATGATGCCCAGGGTAGCTGCCCTGATCAAGAAGGGGGGAAGCACGCTGTGCAAGAAAGGCTGGGAAGCCGTCATACCCAAAGAGGGGGAGGGGGAGGATGAGGATGAGGAGAGAGGAGGGAGGAGGGACGAGGAGGATTAGGCGGATGAGGAAGAGGAGGAGAAGGAGGAGGCGGAGGAGGGCGAGCAGAACGGCCAGGGGCATCTTGGGTGTGCCTCGGAGTCCTTTCGGGGTGTCCCTTGAGCACTTCTTGTGGGCCGCTTTGGGCATAATGATCGGGGGACTCGTGTCGGCCCCAGGGGCCTGCTGCTGAGGCGCCCTGGGGGCCCCGGGGGGAGGCTCCTCGGCCCTCTTATGGGGCCTCTCGGGAGCCTCCCGGGAGCCTCCAGGGGGGGCATCCTCGCGGGCCTCTCGGGCGCCCGTCCGGCCCCCCCCCGAGGCGCCTCGCGGGCCCCTCTTGGGGGCACCCGGGGGGGCCTCGGGGGCCATCCCGGAGGTGATCGATCAAAGATTTGGCATCGCTCGTCGGGGGCGGCAAAGAAGGGGGCGATGACTGGGGGGGGTGGATATCATGGCGTGGGCCATGGTAGTTCCCCAGATTTCATGGCGCCCCTTCTTATTTCATTACGTCCCTGGCCCCCCCGCTGGGCCGCGCACATGCCGCCAGTCATGATTTGCACCCCCCCTCTTGGACACCCCCCTCTTGGCCGATCTCGAGCTCGGACGCGTGCATGTCTTCCTCGGCAAGGACCATGGAGGAGCATCCTGCGAAAAAAAGCACGCACGACATCGACAGGTACACGAGGAATGGGCGTCCGAGCGATGGCAAGA
>CAUYUJ010022461.1:115000-123344 GCA_963575745.1 Prorocentrum cordatum
CCTTCAGGTACTACCTCAAGAACACGTCGACCTACTACTGCAACTTGGGGTTCCTGTACCAGGACTCCCCCCGCGCTCCGGGCAGGCCCCCGCACGCCTCGCGTCCACTCGCCAAGCTGATCTCCCGAGGGACTGTTGGCTGCTCTGCTGCCAGAAGTCCCCGGATGCTGTTCGATCGCCTCGCATTGCTTCGTGTAAGCTCTCGTCGATCTTCAGGGGAGGGGCTGGACGCAGCCGGCTCCATGATCAGCGTGCCCGGTGGTTTGTCGTTCGCCCCAGGGCGCCAGCTGCCCAGTCTCCTGGGCCAGTGGCCGGGATTTTGTTCTGTCCCCGAGAAGGACCTGCCTGGTGGACGGCTCGACTAATACTGCTCGGCCACGTCTCGCAGAGCTTTGCGCGCCAGGTCCCCCCCAGCCCACAGGCGTCGTTACGCCATGTCTGTACGATGCTGTTTCTGACATGGACGTTGCCGCGGGCAAGCCGCGGGCACTGGGTGCATCGTTTGTGACGACCAGCGTGTTCGACTCATGGCGGCACTGTGCGGGGTACTTAGATGACCGCGCGGCGGTCTTTACGATCCTTCGGGCTTACTGATCCACAGCTCCGATGTGCTCACCTGCACGCTTCACGTTGCTCGACCATCAGGAATGACGTCTCGATGGCTTGGAGATCCGCTGTCTGTGTGAGCGCTACGGGGGTCCCATTGTGCGCCGCAAGTGCGGATGTACCAGGAGGCTGATGTCCGAGGGAGCTCACTTGCATGGCACTCCCACCCTCCCCGCCGCCTTCTCCAAGAGCGCGTGGCTGGAACAGGCGTGCAAGCGAGTCGCAGCTTGCGCGAAGGCCAGACTCCCGTTCGGGCCTCGCCGCGGCGCCCCCCTGCTGGGAAGGGGGGGGAGGGGCTCCTTCCCCCCCTCCATGCAGGTCAACATGCCGGTCGGGGGTGGACAGAACCCCCAACAGTGACACGTCGATTAGTGAATTGTCCGTTTTCGGTTCTCGAGATGGCGCCGTGGCCGTTATTTTCCAGGCTTGCGCCCGCCAGGTTTGGGCCTCAGGTCGTTTTCACTAAACCACGTTTTACTAAAGGGGGGTCTGTCCATCCCCGTGCCAGGGTCAACAAAAAAGAGTTGCCTCCAGAGGATGCCATCGAGTCGCTGAAGGCCGGCTTCAGCGACACGCACAAGATGAACCAGAAGCAGAAGATATCCCTGCTCCGCAAGGCCCGTGCCCACCTCCCGTCTTTGAGGGCGCGCGCGAGGCGTGCGAGGCGAGTACAGGGCCGCTGTCCGCGAGAGTTGCAAGGCGGGCGTTGGCATCTGGGCCTCCTCCTTCTCCTCCCTCCTCCTCCTCCTTCTCCTTCTCCCCCTCCTCCTCCATCTCGTCCTCCTCTTCTTCCTCCTCCTCCTCCTCCTCCTCCTCCTCCTCCTCACTCCTCCCCTCCTCTGTTCCTCCCCCCCTCCTTCCTCCTCCTACTCTCCCTCCTCCTACCTCCTCATCTTCCTCCCTCCACCCCTCCAATCCTTCTCCTCCTCCCCACTCCCCCTCCTCCCTCCCTCCCGCCTCCTCCCCCTCCTTCCCGCCTCCCCCCACCCCCTACTGATCCCCCCCCCCCTCCTTCTTTTTTATTTCCTCCCCCTCCCCCTCCTCCTCCGTTCCTTTTCCTTATAACTGATTTCTCCTTGTCACACCCCGAGGCCAGTTTTTAGAGCCTGCCGGGCGTTTCGCCGGAGACTTCCTCACCACGTATGATTCTGAAGCTTCAAAATTGGCAAGGGTTTCACGGATTGAGGGCGGTTCGTTTTCAAAATGTGGTTTTCGTTTTAAACCGGCGCACATTCGTTTACAAATTTCGCAAGGGCTTCAGGGATTGAGGGCGGTTCGTTTTCAAAATGTGGTTCTCGCCCTAGCGCAGCGCACATTCATTTTAAACACGTGCAAGAATTTTGCAGATTGAGGACAGGTGGTGTTCCAATTGTGGCTCTCGCCCTAGCACCGCGCACATTCATTTTCAACATTTGCAAGAGTTTCACGGGCTGGGGGCGGGTGGTTTTCAAGCTGTGTCTCTCGCTTTAGCGCGGCGCACATTCGTTTTAAACATTTGCAATAGTTCGACGGATTGAGGGTGGCTCTTTTTTCAACATGTGGCTCTCGCCCTAGCGCGGCGCACATTCGTTCTGAACATTTGCAAGATCTTCACGTTTCTCAGTCATCAGTGTACGAGAAATGGTGTTTTGGAAGGATTCTGAATTATGCGTGTGCAACAGTTGCGTTGGTTATCTGTGCTGAAGTCCTAGGAATGGCGGTCTGGCACGATTCAGGATCGTCAAGACGCAACAGTCAGGTCGATCCGTGGCGTTGGATTCCCGAGAACAGTATTTTGGCATGCTTCAGGGTCTTCAAACGGGTTTCTTCCAACGAGGCAGTTCCCTCAATGGAAATGAGCCTTTGTAGGGGCCTATGAAGAGGGAGCTTGAAGGGAGTGTTTACTCCAACATCGTTGATGGCGCTTGGATTTACACTGGTCCTCCCCCTCCTCGGGCAGATGGAGCCGAAGGATCGCGTCGCATCTAGGGGAACGAGCCATGGCATAAACATAAAAGCTCGGAGGTCCGCGCGGATTTCCTTCTTGGATCCGCGCTTGACCCCCCCTGGCGGCGCCTCCGGCGCCGCCCCTGGCGCGCTCCGCGCGCCAGCGAGGGGGGGTCCAGCGCGGATCCAAGAACTCCGCGCGGACCTCCGAGTTTTTCTGCTTGTTTCCTTGTTCGTTCCCCTAGCATCGCCGACGCATCGCCGATGCCGGTCGATGTGAAGCCTCAGTTCACCCACGCTGGCGTCGCCGTTACACCGCCGACGACGACGATGCATCGGCGATGCGGCGCGATCCACCAAGCGCCATCTCTTCGGATCCCATCTGGGAGGCCTCTGTGCCAGGGGCGGGGACCTGGCTCAAGGTGGCCCCAGCTTTCACGGCAGGGTGCGGACGGCCTTTGTGGGCTGTGGGCCCCAGCTTCTGCCTCATCCTTCTTGTCCTCGTTCTCCCTCATTGAGTTCTCCTTTTCCCCCTCGCCCTCCTGCGGGAAGAGGATGGGGAGGGGGAGGGGGAAGGAGGAGTAGGAGGAGTAGGAGGAGGAGGAAGAGGAGGACTTGGAGGAGGAGCAGGAGGAGCAGGAGGAGCAGGAGCAAGAGGAGGAGGAGGAGGAGGAGGAGGAGGAGGAGGAGGGTGCATCCCTCACTAGGCTCAGCGGGCCCCAGGGGCTCCGAAGTGGCGCGAGGAGCCGGGGACACCTTGTGCCAGGTCCATGTCTAGCAACACCCGAACAGGTCGGGACAGAGCCCGGAGCGGGCCAGAGAGCGCTCTGCTGTTCGCGTTGACCCAAACGCGCCGCGGCGCCACCGTCCCCGCAGCGCCTCGCGCTCGACTGCTTATGTACAGAGCGCTGCCAAGGCCTTCCAGAGGCTCAGCATGCGCAGCCCTTTCCTGCGGCCTCGAGGACGCTGCAAACGCACTGGTCTCGAGGCGAGACGATGGAGCTTTGGAAAACGTCGGGCCGGCCTAGGACAATTGTGACAAGCTCTGTGGAGCTTTCCAGGTCGCTCTGGAGCAGCCGCGCCCCCGATGCGTCCTCCTGAGCCGCTGGCTCCTTGAGATCCTGAATCTTTCTATGCCAGACTACCCATCGGTCGTTGAAAGTAGATATTTTTGGAATCCCAGGTTCCAATTTACTCTAAGCGCCTTCCTACGTCAATGACCGAGCGGCTTCCCCTCTTCCCTCCTCTCCTGGGGACGGGCGGAGACCCAATATACTTCCAATGCCTTCCTACTTAGGGTAGCGACGTACTTCTTTGGACCGATGGGTATTTGTTTCTATCATGTCTGGATCCATGTGTTCATCATGCCTGCGTCTTAGGAATCTTAATGTATCAGGGGGGGCACCTACTGTACACTTGGCCGTTAAGGCAGGTACACCGATATTGGAGCCAGGATCGGCATGGCCAAGATCGGCGCACGTAGCTGTGTGTGCCCCCCCCTTGGGTAGCTGGAGAAGGAGGATGTTTCGGAGGAAGAGTAGGTGACGTACAGTCGGGGCCCTGAGGAAGGAACCCTTTTCGTTGGGGAGGGGCTCCGTGTTCCTTAAGTGCTTCACAGCTTGCCTCAGCTTGTCCTTAGGTTTTCGATGGGGAATCGAAGTTTAACTTATGGGATAAAGGGGCCTCGCTCCTTATTTAGGGTTCCTTAGGTCAACGCCCCGACTGTAGGTGACGTACAGTGGGGACTTGATTTTCTTGCTCTCGGTCACGTCTGGCGCAATGAGGCAGTGTCTCGGCGGCGCCGTGCTACATTCGGGAAGTTCCGGGTCGTACCCTTGGAGTCTCAAAGACGTCGCCTCACTCCCAGATCTTTCCCTTTCACAGCGACAACCCACACAGGATTGCATTACACTGCGGTGGCATGTAGCAGGCCAGTTGTGAAACGGTTGTGGCAGGATGTTTCGAAATGGCTGGATGTCATGTACGTCGCTTGCGTTCATGCTCGGACCGTTGCAGTAGATACGATCACGCATCATGCACACACTAGGTTCACGCACCATGAAAGAGCGCACGTCATCATGTCGCTCACGCGCATGCGTCGTGCGTCACAGCACCGAGCCCGCGGCGACACCACGCGCGAGGGCCAGCTCTACAGCACAAGCAGGAGGTACGATGGGTTTGTGTAGCAAGGCGTGTGAACATCATACGCATCTGTATACAGATACAAAAAATTCAAATCTACTCCTGGAGTGTAGGGAAATGGACAGAGAGAAAGAGAGTTAACAAGAGAGACTGCTCGTGGCTGGAAGGGCACATGACCTTAAGCTTGCCTTCACATGCACGTGCGACCACGCACGAGAGTGCACGTGCCCGTGCACTTCGGCACGCGCTATCATACCGCCCCGGAATGTCGGCCGAAGCGGCTTGGCTTGCGACTTCAGTTTCGCATCAGGTAAATGTGTTGTTGTGTTTCGGGAGAGTTCGTCGACGAAGCCATCTCAGCGAAGGCAGCGGGGGGGGAGCGCCGGATGGTCACGCGGGCGGGCACCCAGGTGTTCTTGTTCCGGCACATCTCGGGCCACCACGGTCGTCTTCTGGCCGCCAACGTGCGGGTCATCAGCAAGAAGAAGGGCGTGGACGGTCTGGGGCATCGGGCGAAGGAAGGGAGAGCGCAGGAGGCTTGCGCGCGGATGGCCAACGTTTGGGGGGGGCGGGGGCGCGCGGAAGCGAGGGCCGATCCCGGCGCAGACCTCCCGAGGAGCCAGAATTAGGGCTCCCTCGAGGGCGCGAAGTTATTCGCGCTTCGCGCTTCGCGGTCCTCGTTCCTTCTCCCCCTCCTCCTCGTCCTCCTATTCTCCCTTTGGGAGGGCGGCGCGAGAGCGCGAAGTTATTCGCGCTTCGCGCAGCGCGAAGCGCGAAGTTGGGAGCCCTAACAGAACCGCGGAACAAGAAGCAGCCTCGACAGAAAGCTGTGAGCTTCGGCGCGGCTTCTGGTCAGTCGGCGCCCAGGTCGGCGCCGATCCAGGGGACTCACGGCGCGGGACCAGGGGGACAAATTTGCGCGGGGCCTCCCAGAGTTTCTGTGGTCGTCTTGCGCAGGCGATGTCCAGTTCGACGCCACTGGCTTTTGGTTGACGCAAGTGGGGCTCCGGCTACACGGGGGTGGTGCAATATGTTTGGTGCTATCGAGTTCTGGGGTTGCGTTAAACTGCAGCGTGCAACACACTCTGGGGCGCCAGTGTGTTGCTGGATTCCCGCAGGCAATACAATTGCCTCAACTCTATCCCCCTTTCAGCTGGTTCCCCGTTTAGGTCAACCAAAGATGTCAAGTTCGGCGCCACTAGCTTGCCGAACGAACCACAAGTGGGCGGCGCAAAACATCGGTGTCGTCTTCGCCGACGTTGACGCGCAAGTTGCCCGCGTTCGGTCGCGCCTGAAAGCCCTTCTTTCCAATGCAGCTTGCCGCGCCGGCGGCCCGCGTAAGCCGCCGCGTAAGGGTGCTAAGTGAACTCTCGGAAAGCCCGCGTCATTCGGCGGCGTGCGAGGGGGGGAAGTGAGACGGGGAAGGCTTTCTCAGAAGGTGGCGGGACTTCTCAGAAGCCCTGCGGCCTTCGAAGTTTTCGGTGTCTTCGGGGAGGGCTTAGAAATCTTGTCAGAAGGCCGGGGGATCTCCGAGCCTTCTGCGGAGGCCTTCTCTTCCTCATTCCCCCCCCCCAGCTCGTAGACCGATTCCTTCCCGCGCTCAGAATTGTGCGCTGCGGCGCAGTGCGTTGGTTGCTCCCCTGGCGTGGCGGAAGCTGGGCGAGCGGTGCGGCCGGCACTCGCTGCAGGCGGGCGCTCTAATAGTATGGGAACGAACTTGTTATTATTTTTGAAATCTAGTTGGGCCTATGTTTGATTGTTTCTTCCAAGACCCGCCTGTAGGAGGACATGCCCGACCTAACCTCGGGGGCGGAAAAGAGGGGGGTGATGACTAGGGGGGGTCGATATCGTGGCGAGGGCCATGATATTTCCCCAGATTTCATGGCGCCTCTTCTTGTTTCCTTACGTCCCCAGCCCCCCCCCGTGGGCCGCGCACATGCCTCCGGTCATGATTTGCACCCCCCCTCTTGGACGCCCCCCTCTTTGCCGCTCCCGATGACCCTCGGGGCGCTGAAGTGCGCGCCTCTCTCCCTCGAAGCGGGAGGGCACGGCGGCAGCCAGGCGACTCCGCGACCCCTCCCGCGCTTCCATCTCAGAGGAGGAAACGTACTCCAGATTTCGTAATAAAAGGGAGGGGGTCTGGACCCTCCAAGACAAGCCATTTCAGACCTCCCCCGTGGGATAAGCCTCCAAAACATCGTCCCCCGACCCCCCAAGCCCTCCAAGATAGCATGGAAGAGACCCCCCCCGAAATGAGACCCCCTCCCTTTTATTACGAAATCTGGAGTACCCTTACCTCTACCCTTCGCCCGTTTGCCCCTTTTTGGGCCTCCTGGGAGGCCCTCGTCGTCACCGCTGGATTCGCCTCGAAACTCTGGTCAGAACGCACCACGGGAGAGGTCCGGGGGGTAGCGGTATCTGTTGTTTGGTTTGTTTCCCAGCCATCGGGGAACAGCTCCCAGACCCCTTCGCCTTGTGAAACAAAGCCAAGTCACGACGGGAGGCTTGTGTCGTTATCTCAGGCCTCTGGTGGCCCTCACGCCTCGGGGTGAAAAAACTGGTCCCGGGGAAAGGGGTCGAGACCTCTGGGTCGACTACACGTAGGAGTGACCTTTCGCCGGAGTGACCTTTGGTGCGGGCACAATGGGGTCCCCTGATCACCGATTGCGATGCGATAGTAGCGTCTTGCGCGCCTGAGTTTGGTCCCCCCGCGGCCCCCCAAAAGCCGCGCACCAAAGGTCACTCTTACCCAGGGTCACTCTTGCGTGTAGCCGACTGGGGGGCGACGCTGTCATCAAATCACGACCTCGGGGGTCTTGGAAACCGGCATGCACCTACACTTTTCGGAGCCCCGCACGGATCTCTTGGATCGGCGCTGGCCGCTGGACACCCCTGGCGGCGCCTCCGGCGCCGCCCCTGGCACACTCCCACGCCAATGACGGGGGGTCCAGCGCCGGTCCAACGCGCAGGGGAATCTGCAGGGGCCTCTGGCCTCCTGGGATCTCGGCGGCGGCGACCGCGGACCTACTGGGAACCTCGGGAAACCGGCGAGTTCGAGGGAGGAGGAGGAGGAGGAGGAGGAAGAGGAGGAGGAGGCACACTCCCACGCCAAGGATCAGGAGGGGAGAAACACACAGACACAATTATCCGTCGACTCCCAGCAACTATGGAAAAATATGGGAAGTGGGGGGAAGACAGAAGCCCAGAACATATTAGAAAATATGGTTTTTTTTGTTTGAATTGTGTGTATTTACTTGTGTGTCCCAGGGCCCCTTCAAAGGAGGAGGGGTCCAGCGCCGGTCCAGGAGCTGCGCGCGAACCAGCGCTCGGACGTGTGCCTGTCCTCTCGGCGGGGGCCGTCGGGGAGCAGCCCGCGTCGTCCTGCGAGGCGTGCGCGCGGGAAGCCGAAGCATGCACGGGTGAGGCGCGCTCGAGCGGTGGCGAGGTTCCTGCTCGTGCCACGTGTGGCTCCTCGGTCCCGAGGCCGAGCCGAGCTGGCGAGGTGCGGTGGGGACGCGACCTTCGAGGTGCAGGGAATGCCGCGGGACCCCCTCCTCCTCCTCCTCGCTCCTCCTCCTCCTCTCTCCTCCTCCTCTCTCCTCCTCTCTCCTCCTCTCTCCTCCTCCTCCTCCTCTCTCCTCCTCCTCTCTACTCCTCTCCTCCTCTCTCC
>CAUYUJ010022462.1:0-2500 GCA_963575745.1 Prorocentrum cordatum
GAGGAGGATGAGGAAGAGGGGGAGGAGGAGGAGGAGGAGGAGGAGGAGGAGGAGGAGGAGGAGGAGGAGGAGGATGAGAGGTCGAGGAGCTGGAGGAGGAGGGTGAGTAGGTAGAGGAGCTGGAGGAGGTAGAGGAGTTGGATGGAGGAGGAGGACAGTAATGATGAGGGGGGGAACAGGGGTGAGGATGCACAGGAGGTTCAGCATGAGGGCTCGCTTCCGTTTTTTTCTGGGCCCACTTCGCCTCGCCCCCCCCCCGACGATGACGATGACGATGACGATGACGATGTTGTCCTCCTGGTGCGAACGTCGCTGCAAAAGTGCGAGCACTTTGTGACCAAAATGTTGGCTCGCACGGGACTCGCTTGCTTAGCGCTTTCGAGCCACCGCGATTCCCCGACCCTCGGCCACTTTGGCCATCGGGCGGCCGGGCCGCCGGCTCGAGGACCAGCTGGACGTGCTGCTGGGCGCGTCGGGCACTCCAGCCGCCGTGCTCGAGTCGCTCCAGGGGGGAGGGGATGGCGAGGTTGACAATGCTGATTGTGATGATGATGATGATGATGATGATGATGATGATGATGATGATGATGATGATGATGAGGATGATGAGGATGATGATGAGGATGATGATGATGAGGATGATGATGATGATGATGACGATGATGCTGATGATGATGCTGCTGATGATGATGATGATGATGCTGATGATGATGATGGTGGTGGTGGTGATGATGATGCTGATGATGCTGCTGCTGATGATGATGACTAATGTGATGATGGTGATGATTGTGGTAGTGGTGGTGAGGAGGTGATGCTGCTGCTGGTGGTGATGATGATGACGATGATGACGATGTTTGTGGTGATTCTGATGATGCTGATGGTGGTGGTGGTGATGATGCTGCTGCTGAAGACGGTTGTGATGATGATGGTGGTAGTGGTGATGATGCTGATGGTGGTGATGATGATGATGCTGCTGGCGGTGGTGATGATGATGCTGATGCTGGTGATGGTGATGATGCTGATGATGATGATGATGATGCTGATGATGATGATTGTGGTGGTGGTGATGGTTGCGGATGTGGTGGTTGTGGTGGTCATGATGACGATGTGATGATTATTATTCTAGTAGTGATGATGATGATGACGATGATGATGGTGGTGGTTGTGGTGATTCTGATGATGCTGCTGCTGATGATGACGAATATTGTGGTGATGGTGGTGATGCTTATGGTGGTGGTGGTGGTGATGCTGCTGCGGATGATGATGGTGATGCTGATGATGGAGATGATGTTGATGATGATGATGATGATGATGATGATGAAGATGGTGGTGGCGGTGGTGGTAGTTGCGATTATGCTGATGCTGATGATGATAACCGGCTCCCCCGGATAATACAGAGCACCTTCTCTGAACCCCTGAGAGATTCCTACCCTTGGGCCAGACATATTTGATGTGGAGAAGAGTGGCGAGGCCAAATTCGATTATTGCGGGGGGGCTTGCGAATCGAAGTTGCTATCTTCTTATGTTGACCCACAACACCATCAAACACGCTGAACATGGCAAATGATGTCTCACCATTTCAGCTCTTGCAACTCACGAGCGTGTGGCAGTGCTTTGGGATTCTCACAGTTTAGGCTTTCCCAAGTCCCGAACGTGCGGCAGGGCCATGGGATTCACACTTTCTCAGCCTTTCCCGAGTCAGGAACGTGTGGCAAGGCCATGGGGGCCGATTGGGTTTTGAAGTTAACATGCGTCTTTTTGAGCAGGCAGAGTAGTGGAGTTATTTTAACACATCCCTCACACGGTTCGTCGCCCCAGAAGTAGTTATCGCTACGGGGCCTCCTCCTCTTCCCACCCTCTGCGCTTCGCGCCCCCTGCCCTTCACCTCCTGCAGCTGCAAGAAGCTGGAGGGCACCAACAAGCTCGAGGACAAGGGCCTCGACGACAGGAAGCTCGAGGACAAGGAGGTCAAGTTGGGCTCTTGCAAGCTCGAGGACAATAATCTTGAGGACAACAGCAAATTCGAGGACAGCAGACACCTCGCGAAAACAAGCTCTCGACAAGAAGCTGGAGGACACCAGCAAACTCGAGGACAATAGCCTCGACGACAAGAAGCTCGAGGACAAGAAGGTCAAGCTGGACTCCTGCAAGTTGAGCCCGCGGGGAGGCGCCGCCGTTGCAAGCCAGCAGCGACGAGGCAGCGCGAGTCCTTGCGGTCGGTGCCGAGCTCTGCCTCGGCCTTGAGGCGCCTCGCGGGCCGTTGGGGGCTCTGTGCGAGGTGCCTTTGGGCCCAGTCAGGACGAGGTGCTGGGAGCTCTGAGCGAAGTGACCACCGGGTTCGAGGACGCCAATAGACAAGCGAACGAGTTACGAGGACAAGAGCGACTGCGCCGACGACAGCAATGACAAAAGCGCGCGACCAGGAAAAGAAAACACCTGCGAGCCGCAACAGCAACGGCGCAAACGACGGCGGCCACGGCGGCGCAATCAACCAGCAAAA
>CAUYUJ010022462.1:7500-37500 GCA_963575745.1 Prorocentrum cordatum
CGCCCGCGACGGGAACTGCTTCCACCTCGAGGACTTGCCTGGGGACTAAGGGCAGGAAGAGACCCCTTGCCTCCCGGATCTCCGAGACCTGGTCCTCGACCTCGCCGACGAGCGTGCTCAGAGCGCCGCGGGGGCGGATCGAGCAGGTCCTGTTTCTGCGCGCCCTCGAGAACCGGTTCAAGCTCTGCTGCGCACGTTTGCGCGAGAGCAGGTGGGCGTCCAAGTTCTCGGGCCAGTTCCCGGGCATGTTGCGGCGCAAGCGGCGGCGTTCGAAGGCCGAGATTGGCGGCGAGGCTTCGCTCGAGCACACGAGCCGAGGCTTGGCCGAGGCCGAGCTCGCAGGCAGGGCGCCGAAGACCAAGGCGAGCTTCTCCCAGAAGTTCAAGGCCAAGAAGGAAGCGGAGAGGAACGGCAAGAAGAAAGCGAAGGCGAAGGCGAAGGGGGGCCTCGAGGCGTGCGAGGGCCCCCCCCCGGCGCGGCATGGTAGCCCGCGTCGCCGAGGGGGGTCCGCGAGGGCGGGCGCGTCAGAGTCCAGGACGTCTGGCGAGTCCTGGGCCCCGATTGCGCTTGCCGTCTCCGAGCGCGCGAGGTGAGGGCCGCGACGACCTTTCAGATCCACAGCTTCGAAGCCTGGGGGCCCGCAGGCGCTCGTTAGTTCCGTCTGCTTCCGCCCGTTGCGGCTGGGGCCGGCGCTAGCGGGCGCGGCGGAAGCTGGCGGGGGCGGCGAGAAATAGCGGAAATTTGGAGGCGGTAGCGACGGCGGGGGATTCGGGCCAGGGGGCGGCGGAAGCCGGCGGGGACAATGGCGGAAGCCAGTGGAAGCATGGCGCCGCGAAGCAGAAGCTGGCGTGAGCTAGCGAGTGCCTGTGTACCCGGAGCATCACAGGTCACGATCGAGCAGGACTTGGCCCCCCAAGCCGCAGAAGCTCCACTGGCGCGCGCGCAGACAGGTTCGCCGCGCTGAGCTCGCCAAGGAGTGCGCGATCATGAACTGCGAGCAGATCGAGAAGAGCGACGCCCTCGAGCTGGGCGCGGTGCGCGCGCTGCTGGGCGAGATCGAGGCGCGCGCGGGCGCCCCTGAGACCGTTCTGGTGTTTGAGCCCGCGGCGGCTGTCGCCTGGGCTTGAGAGGGCCAGGGCGAGGGCGATCCCGCCGCCCAGCCGCCCGAGGACCTGCTGATCACGAGAGTGTTCACGAGGGCGAGGGCGATCACGCCGCCCGAGCGCTGGGCCGAGAGAGTCCACGAGGCCGAGCACCTGCTGATTGTGGTGCACTCCGAGGCGCCCGCGCGCTACACATACCTCAAGGTCGGTGGTTGCTAAAGTTGTCCCTGCCCACGGGAGCCTCCAGTTTTTCGCGCGACGCCCTCGAGCGGCCGTCCGAGAGCGCCGAGCAGGCCGCCGCGGGGGCACCCCAAAAGCTCGGCGCCATTGGCCCTGCCGAGGAATGCCCTGCGAGAAGCAGCGAGATGTTCCAGGTCGATGGCTGGTCCTGTGCGCCCTGGGTTGGTGGTGGGTCGATCGCGCCATGCGCGAGATCCGAGGCGAGGGCCGCCTGGCGCCCGTTAGCATCGGCGCGATGTGCGCTCGAGGCAACGAGTGGATCCGCAGGCTCGCAGAGGCCATCGAATGCGACCTGGCCAAGGCCGAGGCCAAGGCCGAGGCCGAGAGTGCTGCCGAGTCCCAGCCGCCCAAGGAGCCGACCGCGCTCGAACCCAAGCGCAAGGCCATCGAGGAGGCAAACGCTGCCGCCCAGGCCTGCAGCAAGTGCCTGCCGTGCAAGGACGGCACCAGAGGATGCTGAGCCTGCGTGGGCGAATGGTTCGAAGCGGTGCGCAAGGGGGGTTTCTCGGCCGGGAGCGCCGAGGACCTCTCCCGCGCAGGCCGCCTTTAAGCGCGAGGCTCGAGGGCGCCAAGGACAGTTTGGTTCGAGGATCTGGTAGCACGAGCGCCCAGGATCATCATCATCGTCTTCACCAGCATCCCCCGCCCGGAAAATTGTTAATTATTTTCCCCAGACCGCGAGCTTCATTATCCCAAGGGGTTGAATATCACGGTTAGTCGGTTACCGGCGATGCTGGTGGTGGTGATGATGATGGTACTGTTGATGATGATGATGATGCTGATGATGATGACGATGGTGATGATTACGGTGCTGGTGGTGGTGGTTGTGGTGGTGGTGTTGATGATGATGGTGATGATGATGGCGTAGCTGGCGGTGGTGGTGGTGGTTGTCATGATGATGCTGATTCTGATGTGGTTGATGATGGTAAGCACGGTGAGGAGACTATCGTCCGTGATCAGGATGGTGGAGGCCGCGATGAGGTGGTGGTGATTGCGAGATCGATACCGATGATGATGATGATGTGGGCGGTGATTGTAGTTTGATGATACCGTTGGTGTTGTTAATGCTGCTGGTTTTGGTGGTAACCGTGAGGATGTGGTGGTGAGGATGCGCGTGGTTTTGACGAAGCCGATGGCAAGGAACATCATGACGGTGGCGATGGTGTAGAGGTGGTGATTGTGATGGTTATGGCGGTTTCGATGATGAATGTGGTGATCATGGTGACGATGAGCATGCGGATGTTGATGATGACGGTTATGACTGGTGAGGGTGAAGCTAATGATTGTGGTGCAGGAAATTGCTGCGTCAGGTGCGATCCAACATATCAAATACATAGAAGATTTATTCGTATTACATATATCCAGTTTCTTTCTGATCCTTGGCGCCTGCGCCACGATTTGAATACTATTATAGCAATATGGTATATATATGTATATATATATATATGTAAACATGTACAGATTTCATGGAATGCATGGCAGTTATAATACAGTGCCATACATGGGACAGGGGGCTGCCGAATTTGCATCGATTAATATCGGCAGGGAAACTCTTCAAGCAAACGTGCAGCATGAACCGGAAACATTATTCTGTGCGGAAAGAGAACCCTTTGAATAACTGTGCCTCCCAAGTGTGAGAAGTGGGGGAGACCAGAGAGACCTTCATTTGGACAGCACGCATCTCCCAAAACGTCGGCTTAGTGGCTGTCGAGCCAGTTTAGACGGCAGACGTCCTGTTCGGGGCATTGGAAGGGTACAAACGCATGTGAACCAAGGGTCAATGGAGAACACACCACCCGGACCGGACAAGTGGCGTTTACTAACCGGCCCTGGGCGTTTTCTTGAACAACCCTGCCCTGCTTGATTCTTACTTTGGGTGCGTTTACTAAACGGCTTCGCGTGTCGGGGTGGTTGCCATCGGGGTGGATTTTCTGCCGCCTAAAGGGGGGCGCCCACCGTGGAGGGCGGGCGCTCCGACGGCAGCGGCCTGCCGGGTGGGCCCGAGCGGTGCTGGTGGCCGCCGCCAGAGCAGCACCAGCCTGGCGTGGCCGATCGCCCGTCTGGGGGCGCGGGCCCGCGCCCGGCGGCCCCGAGCGCCCCGCTCCCGCAGGGCGCGCCTGCGGCGGGGGGGCCCTTCCCGCCTGCGTCGAGCGCGGCCGGGGGCTAAATCTCAGAGGCGACGATGGGGGCGAATAGTTCTGGGGAGAGCAATACATGTATCCAGTCAGGCGATCGCAAACATGGATCAAGGGGGCGTGGATTAGCGACGGGTCCCGTTTCCATGGCAAATCGCGGATTTCCGCCGCCGAGCGAGGCGGAACCGGCCGCATGTTTGGGGAGGGCACCTCCCCCGATCCATGGATTTGGCGATCGCGCGCCCAATCCATGGATCGCTAATCCATGTTTGCGCACCCCCGATCCAGGGGCGCCGATGATTTATGTTTTCGACAAGGCCTAATGCCCGCCCCTGGGCTATTCGCCAAGGCCCCTGGGCCATTCGACAAGGCCCCAGGCTATTTGCCCAGGGGCGCCGATGATCTATGTTTTCGACGAGGCCCCTGGGCTATTCGCCGTTATCGTTGCCTTGGGGAGATCCCGCGCAGGCGGAAGTGATCCTCGGAGGGCCATTGGGCGTCGTGGGAGCGCTTGGCGCCTCTGCCTCTCCCTCCGCCGCTGTGTGCCTCCCGTTCCTGCTGTTGGCGCCACGCCTCGTCCCAGTCGATCCGGCTTCTGCCGTGGCGGCAGATGCCTGGGTGTCGTGGTGATAGTCGGCCAGGTCCGCCAGGAAGCGTACGCGGAACTCATCGCTGTCGTGTGGGATCATGAGGTGGGGAGAAATGGATGAGGAGATGGAGGAGGAGGAGGAGGAGGAGGAGGAGGAGGAGGAGGAGGAGGAGGAGGAGGAGGAGGAGGAGGAGTAAAGGGAGGAGGATAAGGACAGGGAGTAGGAGAATAAGGGGAGGTGGGTGATGATGATGATCATGGTGCTGACGAGGACGCTGACGAGGACGATGAGGAGGATGATGATGAAGCGGGGCCAAGCTGGCGATGCAGTGAAGCGCCCGATAGGCAACGCGGCAATCGACACATGAATGCACGATACTGCCAGGGCCAGGAGGAGGAAGAGAGCAGACGGATGGAGGAGGAGGAGGAGGAGGAGGAGGAGGAGGAGGAGGAGGAGTAGGAGGAGGAAGAGGAGGAGGAGGAGGAAGAGGAGGCAGAACAGAAGGGGGAGGAGGGGAGTGGGGAAGAAGTGATGGTCTCAGGACGGAGGCACGACGCTTGCGACGGCCGAGGGCTCAGAGGGAACATTTGTGCAGGCGGACGCGCGCGCCAGGTCGCGGGCAGAGCACGCGAGCCGGCTCTCCCGCCTCCCGCGCGGTGCGCCTGGTGGTTGAAGGAAAATTGCGACGGACGAGGGCATGCAGGGCCAGTGTGACGGGATAAAGTTTGGCTGGGGCGCGCATGATGAAGAGGAGCATGGAGATGAGGAGGGTGAGGAGGAGGATGATGAAGAGGAGGATGAGGAGGAGGAGGAGGAACATGAGGAATAGGATGAGGATGAGGATGATGAGGATGATGAGGATGATGAGGATGATGAGGATGATGAGGATGATGAGGATGATGATGATGATGATGATGATGATGATGATGATGATGATGATGATGATGATGATGATGATGATGATGATGATGATGATGATGATGATGATGATGATGATGATGATGATGATGATGATGATGATGATGATGATGATGATGATGATGATGATGATGATGATGATGATGATGATGATTATGATGATATGTACCTGTACGATAATCCTTGAGAGCGTCTTGGGCCTGCCGCACGGACACGAGTTGCACCGAAGGGGTTCTCACATCCGCTGTCCGTCCTGTCTCGGCTCTAGCTTCAAAGGCGCGCGTCCCCGCGGGGGCTCCCGATGCTCGAGTTGGCTCTGCAGCGGGGAGGCGAGTACGCAGCGCAGGGGGGTGATCAGCCACCCGGCGCGGTGCCCGGCCGCGCCTGACCGTCCGCCCTGCCAGGGCTGACCTGTCAGGCGTGCGGGGCGGGCCAGGTCCCCGCTTGCGTGCCCAGCGCGCCCGCGGCATCTCCCTGCGGGGGCGGCGGCTGGGGCTACGCGTGGTTCGACCTCGGGGCGGCCGTGGGGGGCCCCAGGCGCGGCGCTGGGGCTCGGAGGGCTCCATCCGGCGCTGCAGGGTGCGCCGCTTTCGCGGCCCGCGCACAGCCATCGGACCCAGGTGGCGCTCGAGGTGAGCCATGGTGACGTGGGCGTTTGCTCTGTACCTCGGGGCCAAGCTTCGACAGGTATGGCATCAGAGGCTGGCGCTGGGCGAGGAGGAGTTGTCGGGCGGAAGACTCGAGGTCATCGCTACCCCCGATCGCCACGACTATGCCGAGGTCAACAGCGCAGGTTCCCCCGATGTGGCAGCGGTCCGCGGGGCGGCGGGTTTCCCCGTGGGGCCCGACGGCCTCCCGCCGAACGACGTCTACAGGTTCAGGTCGGAGCCGACGGCGGCGGAGGTGGCGGGTTCCACGGCGGCCGCGGTGGCCGAGGCAGCGGCGGAGGCGGCGGCTCTGGCCGCGGCACAGGGGCTTGCCGTCACGGCGGACGCCGCGCAGTGCCTGGTTCCAGTGGCCCCGCCCAAGTTGCTGGCCGGAGTTGGTGGGACGGCCGTGCCTGTTGCGGCAGCGGCGATCGTGCCCGTGGCTGCGGGCGCTCCCCCCGCGGCCATTCCTCCCGCGCAGGTGCCTCCGCCCGTGGGGCCGCGCCAGGGCGTCGGAGGTGGGGCAGGGGCCAACGAGCGCGTTGCCCGCTGGGTCGCCGCGGAGAGCTACCTACGGCGGGCACGAGCTGGAGGACGAGGTGCAGCGTGTGGCCGGGCCAGCGGCAGTCGGGACCAAGGACCTCCACGGGCTCGCCGACGGCTCGGGGCTGTTTGTGATCAACCTCAGGCCCGACGAGGAGTATTTCTTCGGCGGGATCGTGGCGGCCGACGCGCGGACTCTCCCCGCGTGTCGGGACAAACTCGGCCGTCGCGAGCGGAGCTGGGCGGACATGCGCGCGGCGGTCACGCGGGATGATTTCGGCAAGGAGTGGATCCCCCTTGGCGTCCGCACGGCGGCGTGGTGCCTGGAGCCCATCAACGCCGAAGGGGGCAGCCTCGACGGTCATCGCGATCGATTCGGGTCTGTGTGCCGCCTTGAGCCGAATGCCTGGGGCTTGGGCGAACACTTTCACCTCGCGGTGGCGGTCAAGGCAGCGCTCCTGGTCGACCAGCTGGACGGGGCCGACCTGGTGGCGATCGAGATGCTGCCGCGACGCGTGCAGACGATCGAGTTTGACCATCTCGAGCGGGCGAAGGAGGCGGAGTCCAAGGGCTACAGCGGACGTCTCAGCCAGGAGGAGCAGCAGGCCTTTGCGGGTCTCAGTCAAGGCTTGGGCCCTCCCATGATCTGCCCCAAGGCGCTGGGGGTCGTGCGTGCCAACGTGGAGCGGGAGGCGCAGCTCAACGAGGCCCTTCGGCAGGGTCGCGAGGAGCGCGAAGCCGTCCGCAAGAAGGGGGACCAGGGCTGACCAGCGGTCGGCCCGAACTTGATTGATGTCGGCCGGTGCGCCAGTGAGGGCGCAGCACGGGCTTCTTTTGCGCGGTTCATTATTCTTTCCCCTCGTTCCTCTCTTCTCCTCATCATGTGGGGCCGGGCCCCGACCGCCGCCTGCGAAACTTTCAGTTGCGGGGATGAGCCCTCCCGCCTTGTGCATCGTGGCGTTTTGCCCTTGCCGCGCCCAGCGGTGGAGAGGGCCCGGGGTGCTCTGGGGGGGCTTTCCCGTGGTGTTCGGCAAAAACTGGGGAAGCGTGACGGCGTCGAGCTTGACTGCGATCGCGCGGTCTGGGCTCTCAACTCTGTGTATCTTCACCACGGTCAGCCACCCGTGGGGTCTGGCGCCTATCGTGCAGTTTTTGTTTCCCTGGGGTAGCGGCGCTGTCTTGATCGGATTCGAGAATCGGTCGCCGCCCTGGGTCCGCCTCCGCCAGAGGTGACTCCCGCGGAAGCTCTGGCGCAGCTTCGCGTGGCGAGCTGGTATGACGTTGACTCTGCCGTGTTCGGTTCCTACGATCTCGCTCGTGTTCGTTGCCCTTCGGCTCGCCAGCTCCGGTGCCGCTGGAGACTCTCTGGGGCGCGGGCGGGCCTCAAATGATTAGGGACTTCGTCCGAAGCCGACTGCTACCGTCAAGCGAGGCGGAACATCGATTGAAGTGTGCTCAGGTTGTGGTGCCATGCAGTGACCCGAAACTGCGCAGAGTCGCGGCCTTTGAGGAATTCGTTCGGGGCTTGCACGGTCGTGGCACGCTCGATTTCAGTTCTTCTCGTAAGGAAAGGGTTGGGGCGTTTTTTCCCGGAAAGGGCATAGGCCCAGGGTTCTCTTTTAGTATGTAAACATGATGGACCCACGAACCCGGAAAGGGATATAGACATGTGGAGCACGGTCACGTTTTCACGATACCCAACTGGGCGACACCTCAAGAAACATCCCACGAGACACCCCGCGAAACATCCCACGAGACACCTCACGAAACATTCCACGAGACACCTCGCGAAACATTCCACGCGACACCCCGCGAAACATTCCGCGAGACACCCCACGAACAGGCAACCACTCAACCAAAGCACATCGCGGACGAGGACGACAACGGCATTCCACGAGACACCCCACGAAACATTCCACGGGAGTGCGACTGGGTGTGGTCGTGCTGGGGTGTGGTCGTGCTGGGGCGTGGTCGTGCTGAGGAGTGGTCGTGCTGGGGTGTGGTCGTGCTGGGGTGTGGTCGTGCTGGGGGGTGGTCGTGCTGGGGGGTGGTCGTGCTGATGGGGTGGCCGTGCTGGGGGGTGGTCGTGCTGGGGCGTGGTCGTGCTGGGGCGTGGTCGTGCTGGGGTGTGGTCGTGCTGTGGTGAGGTCGCGCTGTGGTGAGGTCGTGCTGGGGTGTGGTCGTGCTGGGGTGTGGTCTTGCTGGGGTGGGGTCGTGCTTGGGTGGGGTCGCGCTGTGGTGAGGTCGTGCTGGGGTGTGGTCGTGCTGGGGTGGGCTCGTGCTGGGGCGGGGTCGTGCTGGGGAGTGGTCGTGCTGGGGCGTGGTCGTGCTGGGGTGTGGTCGTGCTTGGGTGGGGTCGTGCTGGGGTGTGGTCGTGCTGGGGTGTGGTCGTGCTGGGGTGGGCTCGTGCTGGGGTGGGGTCGTGCTGGGGTGTGGTCGTGCTGGGGTGTGGTCGTGCTGGGGTGTGGTCGTGCTGGGGCGTGGTCGTGCTGGGGTGGGGTCGTGCTGGGGCGGGGTCGTGCTGGGGTGTGGTCGTGCTGGGGCATGGTCGTGCTGGGGTGTGGTCGTGCTGAGGCGGCCCGCACCCTGTGATTTATCGATCGGGATTTCGAAAACAAGCGTTTCGCCTGAGACATCCTCAAATTTTAATCGCCGGCCTCCTTCGACCTCGATATTTATCAGGGAAAAAATCCGCCGGCCTCCTTCAAGTTGGCACCGGGGGACAGGTTTACCAACTAAAAGAGAACCCTGGGCCCCCGCCCTTTCCGGGAACAATGTCCCCCGTGCCCAACTTGAAGGAGGCCGGCGGATTCTTTCCCTGATAAATATCGAGGTCGAAGGAGGCCGGCGGATTAAAATTTGAGGATGTCTCAGGCGAAACGCTTGTTTTTGAAATCCCGATCGATAAATCACAGGGTGCGGGCCAATCAGCACGACCACGCCCCAGCACGACCAACCCCGGCACGACCACGCCCCAGCACGACCCCCAGCACGACCACACCTCAGCACGACCACACCCCAGCACGACCACACCCCAGCACGACCACGCCCCAGCACGACCACGCCCCAGCACGACCACACCCCAGCACGACCCCAGCACACACCCCAGCACGACCACACCCCAGCACGACCACACCCCAGCACGACCACACCCCAGCACGACCCCACCCCAGCACGACCCCACCCAGCACGACCACACCCCCACTCAGCAGGACCTACCCAGCACGACACACTCCCCAGCACGACCACGCCCCAGCACGCAGCCCCAGCACGACCACACCCAGCACGACCCCCCCAGCACGACCACACCCCAGCACGACCACCCAGCACGACCACACCCCACACAGCACGACCACACCCCAGCACGACCACGACACACCCCAGCACACGACCCCGACCACACCCCAGCACGACCACACCCCAGCACGACCTCACCACAGCACGACCCCACCCCAGCACGACCACGCCCCAGCACGACAGCACGCCCCAGCACGACCCCAGCACGCCCCAGCACGACCACCCCCCAGCACGACCACAGCACGCCCCAGCACGACCCCAGCACGACCACACCCCAGCACGCACCCCAGCACGACCCCAGCACGACCACACCCCAGCACGAGGACCACCCCCCAGCACGAGCCACACCCCAGCACGACCCCAGCACGCCGACCGCACCCCAGCACGACCACACCCAGTCGCACCCCCGTGGAATGTTTCGTGGGGTGTCTGGTTGAGTGGTTGCCTGTTCGTGGGGTGTCTCGTGGAATGTTTCACGGGGTGTCTCGTGGAATGTTTCGTGAGGTGTCTCGTGGAATGTTTCGTGAGGTGTCTCGTGGGATGTTTCGCGGGGTGTCTCGTGGGATGTTTCGTGAGGTGTCGCCCAGTTGGGTATCGTGAAAACGTGACCATGCTGCACATGTCTATATCCCTTTCCGGGTTCGTGGGTCCATCATGTCGTCCACTAGAAATCCGGGGCACTCCGGCTCGTAATTGATTGTCGTAGGAGTGGTTGCCATTTCCAAGACCCCGCCCCGGTCTCCCTCCTCGCAGGCGAAGGCCTGTCTGGGCTGGGGCTCGGTGAAGGGGGGGACCTTTACGTCGGGGGGGGCAACCTTTCGGGCACTTTTTACCATATGCAGCTGCCTCTCTCCCTTAGAACCTATTTCGTTTTTAGGGCTGTGCGGGCGGGGGCCGTGGGGTGTGACAGGGCCGGCGGGGAACTGGTGCCTCCGACAGCAATGGTGTGCCCCCGACTGGCGGTGATACCTGTGGGATGGAGTTGGGCTCTTTGGATGTGTCAGACTGTTCACGAGCGTATCGTCGAGGGCGCTGGAGCTTCCCCGGAGGCCCGCATTGTAGACGAGCAGGCGGCGCCCGATCTGACCCGTGCGTGCCGCTCCGAGTACGCGGGCAACTTTATTGCCGTCTCTACCGATGCTGCTGCCGTCCGCGCTCTCGTAGCCGATACCATCCGTGCTCTTGAGGGTCGTGGCCTTGTCGTTCACGAAGAGGAGTACTCTGGGGGGACAAGGTGGCTCAGGTGTTGGGGTGGCAGATCGACGGGTCCCGGGGTCGCGCGGCTGCCACCCCGACGCGCCTCTGGAGGGCTCGTCTCGCCATTGGGGCGGTCTTCCGTAGGGGTAGGTGTTCTGGGCGGGACCTGGAACGCCTGCTGGGCCATCTTGTGTTCTTCTCCCTGGTTCGCCAGGAGTGGTTATCTGTTCCTTTTATGCGTTCGCGAGGAAGCATTGCTCCGATTGTGGGGATCGTTTCGACGCGAGCTTGCTCTGTGAGACGGTCTGGCTCCTCTTCTTTGGCGAGATCTTCGGACGGTATGGAGCGAGTCCGTCGTGGCCGTTGACGCCTGCGAGCGGGGGCTGGGGGCGTGTGCCGCCCGCTGCGGCGCACCTCTGGCGCGTAGTGTCGGCGGGACCTCGGGAGCAGCGGCGATCCCTTTGAGACCCCGCGGCTCTGTTGGGGGTTGCGAACTGCGCGACCTGTCGCCACTTTCGCTGGCTGCTGGGAGGTTCGGCGGAGGTGAGGGCCAAACGGATCATGTGAGATCTCGACGCGCGCGATTCATCGTTGTTTGGCGAAACGTGCCAGAGTGATGCATATCTCGCAGCATGGTCTTTCATTTGAAACGCCCATATAAGTAGTCGCTTCGTAGGAGCAGGGGTTGTGTACGTCGCGAGCAATGTTCACGAAACGATGAGGTCTGGGTCCCACCTTCCCCCCTCCCTCGAGGTCCGCTTTGCCATCTCCTTGAGGGCCAATGCGGACCTTTCGTAATCGTTGGTCCAATTGCAGGGTTCCGTATCTCGAGGAACAAAAACCAACATGAGCTTTTGGAATCCCTCTCGGGTTTTTCCCGGAAAGGGCGGGGGCCCAGGGTTCTCCTGCAGTGTGGTAAACTTGCCCCTGGTGCCTCAACTGAGGGGCGCCGGCTGATTTTTTCATTGATAAATTTCCAAGTCGAAGGGCGCCGGCGGATTGAAACGCTTGTTTTTTCAGAATTTGTTGAGGATGTCTCGAGCGAAACGCTGGTTTTGCAGAGTTGGGGATGTCTCGAGCGAAACGCTTGTTTTTCAGAATTTGTTGAGGATATCTCGAGCGAAACGCTGGTTTTGCAGAGTTGGGGATGTCTCGAGCGAAACGCTTGTTTTCAGAATTTGTTGAGGATGTCTCGAGCGAAACGCTGGTTTTGCAGAGCCGACCGCGACGCGGAAAAGCGCCCCGAGCGCAGAAATTCTGAGGATGGTGCCGTGTCCCGCGCGCAGGAATTTCGAGGATATCTCGACCAATTCATTTGTTTTTCTAGGATTTCCTTGAATTTTGGCAGGATTTCTCGAGCGAAATGCACTACCCCACCCTGGCACGACCACACCCCAGCACGACCCCACCCCAGCACGACCACACCCCAGCACGACCCCACCCCAACACGACCCCACCCCAGCACGACCACACCCCAGCACGACCACACCCCAGCACGACTCCACCCCAGCACGACCCCACCCCAGCAAGACCACACCCGAGCACGACCACACCCCAGCACGACCTCACCACAGCACGACCACATCTCAGCACGACCACGCCCCAGCACGACCACCCCCCAGCACGACCACCCCCCCAGCACGACCACCCCCCAGCACGACCACCCCCCAGCACGACCACACCCCAGCACGATCACTCCCCAGCACGACCACACCCCAGCACGACCACACCCCAGCACGACCACACTCAGTCGCACCCCCGTGGAATGTTTCGTGGGGTGTCTGGTTGGGTGGTTGCCTGTTCGTGGGGTGTCTCGTGGAATGTTTCACGGGGTGTCTCGTGGAATGTTTCGTGAGGTGTCTCGTGGAATTTTTCGTGAGGTGTCTCGTGGGATGTTTCGCGGGGTGTCTCGTGGGATGTTTCGTGGTGTCGCCCAGTTGGGTATCGTGAAAACGTGACCATGCTGCACATGTCTATATCTCTTTCCGGGTTCGTGGGTCCATCATGTTTGTGTCGGCGCTGGACCCCTCATGGTGGCACCTCTAGGGGGGCCCTGCGCCAACCCAAGAAGCCCGCGCGGACCTCCCAAAGTGTATGCTCATGCTGCATTCTGCCTCCTTTTCTTCCTGTCTTTTCTTCCTGTCATCCGCATGGGGTCCGAGCAGGTGTGGTCGGAGGATCGCGCCTCATCGCCGACGCATCGGCGCCGTCGGCCTGGAGAAGGTCGGGCTCTACATGAGGCCGCACCGCCGATGCATCGGCGATGCGGCGCGATTCTCCGACCCCGTCCGCTCCGCCCCCGTTTGGAAGGCCTGGATGGAGAAGATCTCCTCCTCCTCCTCCTCCTCCTCCTCCTCCTCCTCCTCCTCGTCGGACGGGGCTAGGACGAGGATAAATCCGTCCCAGGGCGTGCCAGAACGCTCTCAGAGCGTTGCGGCACGCTCCGAGAAGGCCGCGGCGCCCGAGTTTATCCTCGTCAGGCGGCACATCTGGCGCCGCCCCAGGCGCAGATCCAAGGAATCCGCGCGGACCGTCGAACGTATATGCTTATGCTGGTTTTCTTCGTCGAAGGGCGGCTCAGTGGGGCGCGTCGACCCCGAGACGGTACCGTCGTACCTCGGGCCTCCGCGGGCCCTGGCCGGCCGGGCCGGGGTCCCCGCGCGCCTCCGCGGGGCCCTGTCCTCGCTCGGCTCGGCCCATGCTCTCGCGCTGCCCTGCCTTCAGCCCGAGGAATCGGCGCCACGGCGCCACCGCCCCTTTCCTAGTGTTAAGTCGGACACGTCCCTCTACAGGAGGAATCTTCAACATGATGGACCCACGAACCCGGAAAGGGATAAAGACATGTGCAGCATGGTCATGTTTTCACGATACCCAACTGGGCGACATCTCACGAAACATCCCACGAGACACCCCGCGAAACATCCCACGAGACACCTCACGAAACATTCCACGAGACACCTCACGAAACATTCCACGAGACACCCCGTGAAACATTCCACGAGACACCCCACGAACAGGCAACCACTCAACCAGACACGCCACGAAACATTCCACGGGGGTGCGACTGGGTGTGGTCGTGCTGGGGTGTGGTCGTGCTGGGGTGTGGTCGTGCTGGGGAGTGGTCGTGCTGGGGTGTGGTCGTGCTGGGGGTGGTCGTGCCTGGGGGGTGGTCGTGCTGGGGGGTGGTCGTGCTGGGGGGGTGGTCGTGCTGGGGGGTGGTCGTGCTGGGGCGTGGTCGTGCTGGGGCGTGGTCGTGCTGGGGTGTGCTCGTGCTGTGGTGAGGTCGTGCTGGGGTGTGGTCGTGCTGGGGTGTGGTCTTGCTGGGGTAGGGTCGTGCTGGGGTCGGGTCGTGCTGGGGTGTGGTCGTGCTGGGGTATGGTCGTGCTGGGGTGTGGTCGTGCTGGGGTATGGTCGTGCTAGGGTGGGGTCGTGCATTTCGCTCGAGACATCCTGCCAAAATTCCAGGAAATCGTACAAAAACAAAACGAATTAGTCGAGACATCATCGAAATTCCTTCGCGCGGGGCGCTTTTCCGCGTCGCGGTCGGCTCTGCAAAACAAGCGTTTCGCTCGAGACATCCTCGGCAAACTCTGCGGAGCAAGCGTTTCGCTCGAGACATCCTCAACACACGAAAAAGTGGCCCGCACCCTGTGATTTATCGATCGGGATTTCAAAAACAAGCGTTTCGCTCGAGACATCCTCAAATTTTAATCTGCCGGCCTCCTTCGACCTCGATATTTATCAGGGAAAAAATCCGCCGGCCTCCTTCAAGTTGGCACCGGGGGACAGGTTTACCCACTAAAAGAGAACCCTGGGCCCGAGCCCTTTCCGGGAAAAATAGTCAAAAAATAGTCTGGGGACGTTGGATTATTTAGACTATTTTGGGGTATTTAGTCACTTTTTTGTTTTTCATCCAAAATCCGCCTGCAGGAGGACATGCCCGACCTAATACCAGAGTCGATGATCTTCAGGACGTGCGCCCGCCCAACGTGTGTTTACCCCGTTCAGCCCAACCAGTCGATCATCCCGTCGCCTTCGTCATATGGAATGGCCTCAGTGGGCAAGCACACGTTGGCGCCAACACACGTTCTGAGAATCTTCGATAGAGTAACCCTAATAAGGACGCGCGACTTTGCTCAGGATACCCTTGCGTCCTTGCTCTTCCTTGCTCTGGCGTCCTTGGGGTTTTCGTCGTCTGCCGCCCCAAAAATCCCAACTTCGTCTTCCAAGGGTCTTGCGTCCTTACCGCGCGTCCTTATTGGGGTTTTTGACTGTAGCGGGACCGCGCCCCGGCGCGATGGGAGGGTCTGTCCGTCCGTCCGTCCGCCCGTCCGTCTTCGTGCGGCTCGGCCGCGGCCGCCCGCGGAGGCTCTGGCGGCTGGTGGAGGACGAGGTGCTCGCGCGCGGTGGACGCGCGGAGGCGCTGCGGAGGACCGCTCCGGCCAGGGGCGGCCGGGGTGGGGGGCTGGCTGTTCCTTTTCTCCTCCTCCTCCTCCTCTTCGCTTCACGACAGAAGGTTCTCTTGGAGTCGCTCGGGCGCGTGCATTGTTTCTCGCTTCACGGCAAAAGGTTTTCTTGGCAGCGCTCGGACGCGTGCATTTTTTCTGGGCGAGGACCAGCGAGGGGCATCTGGGATCCTCGTGCGAAAAGTAAACGCACGAAACCGAAACATGCACGGGGAATGAACGTCCGGGCGGTGGCGAGTTTTCGGAAGTGCGCGGAAGTTTTCGTTGGTTCTTGGAGGTTTTCGGCCACGCGCAGAGGTGGATGAGGGGGAGGGGGAAGGCTTTTTTGAAGCACCCCTGCTTCTCAGAGGGCACGGGCCGCGTCTGTAGATGCAAGGCGGGTGCTTTCTATGAAGCATCCTCCTTCTAAGAAGTCTTCCCCCTCCTTCTAAGAAGCCTTCCCCCCTCCCGCGTTTCTGGGGTGCACCCGGGTCCTTCCCGGAGACGGCCGCTGGAGGCCCGAGTTGGGACTCGAAAGCCGACTTTCTCGCGTTGCGAACAACTCACGATGGACAGCTTTCGGGGGCGGCCAAGAGGGGGGAGATGACAAGGGGTTTGTGTGGATATCAATGGCGGGAGCCATCATAATTCCTCAGATTTCATGGCGCCTCTTCTTACTTTATTACGTCCCTGGCCCCCCCCCCCCCCGGGGCCGCGCACATGCCGACAGCCATGATTTGCGCCCCCCCTTTGGACGCCCCCCTCTTTGCCGGCCCCGAAGTTTCCGAGGCGTTTTTTTTGCATAACCACCGTCCGGAGGATCGATTTTCGGAGGCCTCGACAGGCGGTGGGTATGGATAAGTCGGGCATGTCCCTCAACAGGAGGAGTATTCAAGAACGGTCCAAAAATAGTCAGGGGATGATTTTTTGATTATCCGTAAGGGCTTCGTCCCCTGCCGCCGGCCCCCTCTCTCGGATAATGGGCAATGCAAGAGCGAAATCATGAGGCCTTGGCGCCACCGTGAAGCAGCGTCGGCACTTCACGCGAAGACGAGGAGTAATCGGCAAGACAAATTGAGATTCTGATGATATTGCTGAATTCGGTGATGCATTTCGAGCTTGCTCGCGTATGCTGTGCAAAAAGCTTTTCTACGAAGTATTGAGATGTTGCAAATCCCGTGTGTTTTTTGACCCTGACCCCACCGATCTGCGTGAGGGGTGCCACCGAATTTCAAGACATGTGGCAAATCCCATGTGTTTTTCGACCCTGTCCCCGCCGATCTGCATGAGGAGTGCCATGGAATTTCAGACATGTAGCAAAGACCTTGTGTTTATCGACCCTGACCCCGCCGATCTGCGTAAGGGAGGCCACCGAATTGAAGACATGTGGCAAATCCCATTGGTTTTCCGACCCCGACCACGGCGATCTGCGTGAGGGGTGCCGCCGAATTTCAGAAATGTGGAAAATCCAAAGGGTTTTTCGACCCTGATCCTGCCGATCTGGGTGAGGGGTGCCGCCAAATTTCAGAAATATGGCAAATCCCATGGGATTTTCGACCCTGACGCCGGCGATCTGCCCGGGGAGTGCAACCGAATTTAGAAATGTGGCAAATCCCATGGGTTTTTCGACCCTGACCCTGGCGATCTGCGTGAGGGGTGCCACCGACTTTCGAAAATTCCCATTGGTTTTTCAACCCTGACGCCGGCGATCTGCGTGAGGAGTGCCACCGAATTTTACAAATGTGGCAAATCCCATGTGTTTTTCGACCCTGACCCCGGGGATCTTCGTGAGGGGTAACGCCGAGTTTCAGAAGTGTGGCAAATCCCATGGGTTTTTGGACCCTGACCCCGCCGATGTGCGTGCGGGGTGTCAATTTCGACCCCCCCAGAAATTCTGAGAACCCTCCCAGGAGGTGCTAACCAGTGTGCTTTTCGGCTCCTGGTGGCCCCACAAGGAGGCCGGCGGATTTCTGGATTATTTTCGAAATTCAACTTCGCCCAACATCCGCTTGTCGGAGGATACACCCGACCTGAGGGTATGGACATGTTTGGGCCAGCAGTGGGCCAACATATACCAGGTTGACCCAAAAGTGGGTCCAGCGACAAGGAAGTGGTGTCATAGATTTGGTGCAATAGTTCTCCAAATAGGCTTGCCCTATAGGAACCCTGGCTCATCATCAGTAATTGGTCTTTAGCCCCCCCCCCTTTTTCCAAGAGCCCCCCCCTTTTTCCAATGGCCCCCCCTATTTCCAATGGCACTTGCTTGCTTGCTCTTGCGTGCTTGCTCTCGCTTGCTTGCTCTTGCTTGCCCTTGCTTGCTTGCACTTGATCGCTGGCTCTTGCTTGCTTTTTATTGCTCGCTTGCGCTTGCTTGCTTCCGCTTGCTTGCTTGCGCTTGCTTGATTTTGCTCCTCCCGTCCTCCTCCCGTCCTGCTCCCATCCTCCTTTCTTCCTCCTCCCGTCCTCCTATCGTCCTGCTCCTGTCCTCCAATCTATTTGGAGTCGACGCTGGCTGATATTTTTTGGTGGGATTGAAGCACATTTGGGACGTGCAAAACACACCAGGGCGCACATGTATTGCTGGATTTTCGCGTGCAACGCATTACTTGCAATACAATGCAACACAATCATCCGGCGCAATACAGTTGCAATGCCCCAAATCTATTGCACCACCTTTTGGGTCACCCAAAATACATCCACAGCCACCGCCTGCTGGGTCCCCAGGACGTCGATCTCCCAGTTGGTGGGCGTGGACAGGGCGCCGCCATGGCACAGTCTTTGGCCGTGCGCCGCCTCGTGGGGCCCCTGTCTGGCCCGTGGGCCGCGGCAGAAACGGTTCGGGACGGGAAGCTGTTGCCGGCTTTTGGGTGGACTCTTGGAGTCTGAGATTACCATGGCCTCCGGCCAGTGCCGCCGATCCGTGGCGCTCGGGATGTTGTTGTTGATGATGATGTTGATGGTGATGAGGGTCATGATGATATTGGTGATGATGATGATGATGATGATGATGATGATGATGATGATGATGATGATGATGATGATGATGATGATGATGATGATGATGATGATGATGATGATGATGATGATGATGATGATGATGATGATGATGATGATGATGATGATGATGATGATGATGATGATGATGATGATGCTGATGCTGATGCTGATGCTGATGATGATGTTGATGTTATTGATGATGATGATGATGATGATGATGATGATGATGATGATGCTGATGCTGATGCTGATGCTGCTGCTGCTGCTGATGATGATGATGATGATGATGATGATGATGCGAAGGATGATGATGATGATGATGATGATGATGATGATGATGATGATGATGATGATGATGATGATGATGATGCCGATGATGCTGATGCTGATGCTGATGCTGATGCTGATGAGGATGATGATGCTGCTGCTGCTGCTGCTGCTGATGATGATGATGATGATGATGATGATGATGATGATGATGATGATGATCATCATTTGCATCATGGCCATGTGCATGGTCTTTGGGTGGACTCTTGGACATTGAGATTTGAACTGTGCTTTCATTTTTTATCAACTTCTTACTCCAATCGAAGAAGAGAAAGCCACATAGACATACACTTTTGGCGCTTCGCGCGGATTTCTTGGATTCGTGCTGGTCCCCCCTGGTGGCGCCTCCGGCGCCGCTCCTGGCGCGATCCGCGCGCCAGGGAGGGGGTCAGCGCGATTCCAAGAAATCCGCGCGGAGCGCCAAAAGTTTATGTTTACGCCTTTTTTCCTGTTTCTATCCTAGTGATTTTATCACTATAGTTGAAGCATTCATGCCTGGAAGAGGTCCAGACCTCATGGGGAGACACGTGGAGAAAAGGCTTTCCCTCCCCGCTCCCTCTCCTGCCTCACCACTTGGTGTTCTCGAGGTCGGCCAGCTTGAGTTTCAGGTGAGCGTGTGTCTATGCGAACAGTACGGAGCATGCACCACTTGAGGGCGCTGCAGAACCTTCGGACGCGTTGCCTGCAGGTGTCAGCCTCACTATTTGCGCTCAGCGTCCGGTCGAATCTTCTTAAGTCCAGGTTGCCCTTCTTTCCCTGCTTGACTATTTCGTGCAGCGGAAGCGCTTGCTCCCCTTAGAACCGAAGGCAGCCTCTTAGAAACCTTTTGGGAGTTTTTTTTGAGATTTCCTGGGGACCTTTCGGACGCCTCTTGGGGGCCTCTTGGGGGCCTCCCAGGGTCCTCTTGGAGGCCTTCTGGTGGTCTCGAGGACCGTCTTGTAGCGATCTTGGGGGCCTCTTGGGCCCTTCTGAATGCTTCTCATGGCGAGCATGCGAACGTCCTAGAACAATGTCAGTTTTCCTGTGGTTTTAGCTTCGTGGGCTGGCCCCAAGGGCCCCCGAGATGGCCGAAGAGGCCCAAATGAGGGCTCCAGGACGGGCCCTGGGATCAACTCTAGGCCAAGTGGAAATCTGATTTCAAACCACGCTCCCATGATCTCTAGAAAGTTTATGCGGATAAGTCGAGGAGCACTCGAAGATGCCCAGGAGCGTCCAAAAGCGACGGGGAGACGGGTGCCTGGGTTCCTTCGAATCGTGTATTTACGATACTCACACAGATAGCTGTGTGGGGCATGACACTCCACGCAGTGCCTATGGCACAGTGGCGGAGCGCAACGTTAGTGGCAGAATTGCCTTGCAAGACAATGGCATACAGTATTATGTGTATGGGAGAGGCCTTTCGGTTGGTGCCGTCGACCGTGAACGACCACGATGACGAATATTTTTAACGTGGGTCAGACTCCTCAGGGAGGCTTTCGGGGGTCTCTTCGGAGCGCTCTCGGTGGCCTCTGGGGTGCAGTTTTGGGGCCTCTTGGGAGCCTCTAGGGGGCCTGCTGGGAGGCTTCTGGGGGCCTCTTGGGGCTTCCCGGAGGCCTCTTGGGGGTCTCTTGAGGACCTCTTGGGGGCTTCTCGGCGCTTCCTGGGAGCCTCTCAGGCCGAGGACTCGACATGTCCGTTCGGGTCCCCTGTTTAGGCACTCGTGGAGCCGTCTTTGGGGCTTCTGCGGCCGTCTTGCAGGCCTCTGGGGCCGTCTTGGGGCTGTCTGGGTGGTTTTGGGGCGCTGTTCGAGGCCTGTTGGGCTATCTTGTAGCGTCGCTGGGGGCGTCTACGGCGGGTATATAGGAGCGTCGGGAAGCCGAAATAGCAAGAACGCCAGAATGGATCAACATCTTACGGGACATCGACGACTTTTGCCTCTCGTGGCTCGCCTGGGAGTGCTCTTGGCGTTTTTTGGGGGGCGTTTTGGAAACGTATTGTGCCGTCTGGAGGCTGTTGTGGCGTCTTGGACCGATCGTTTCTAGATTCGGGGCCCTTCTGGACCGTGATGGGCCGCTCTTAGGGCAGTTTTGCCGCGTCTTGGTGCTTTTCCGGGCCCCGGGACCGCCCGGGGGGGATGCGTATTTGGGTGGCGACCTCCCCCCTGCCCCCCCCCCCCCCGGGACCCCTCCCCCAGGGGCACCCCTCAGGACCCCCCCCCCCGGCGGAGAGGGGATCAAACGGAAGGGGCTTCGTTCGACTCAGTTACGACGTTGCTCAATTTCGCTTTGCGTTCGACTTAGCTACGACGTTGCTAAATTTCGCTGTGGTTTCGCTTTGGGTGGCGCGCTTGATGGGGGAGAGCCCATGTCAAGGAGACGGGGGGCGGACAAAAAACGTTTTCCACGCACCGACAGGGTCGGCGCATTCGGTCTCTTCACCTCCCCCTGCAGAGAGTGGCCCAGCTGGACCTCGTGGATTGAGAGGCCCGCCGTGCTGCCCGCAGGAGGGGCCATATACACCTTTTAGCCGAGAGCAATGCTCGGACGAAGGAGGGATAAGTGCAGGTTTTGCACGCATGTGACATGGTGTGTGTGTGTGTGTGCGTGAATGTGTGTGTATGTATATTTCGCACGTCCTGCAACACTTCTGAGGTAGCCTGGCATAACAAAAAACAATCGCTTCGAGGCGCGCTGTGGGGCTGGTCTGGGTCTTCTTCTTCTTCCTGGCGCAGGTTCGGGCCAGTCTGTGCACTGTGGGTGGCAATGATGAGGCTGATGCCGATCTGCGCTATCTGATGAAGCGGGGAAAAGGGGAGTTATGAGGGTGAAGAGGGTGGAAGGGGGATGGAAGGGTGCGAGGGGAAGACGGGGAAGGGTGGGGGGAAGGGGGGGAGGGTGATGAGGGGGGCGAGCGAGGGGGGACAGGGTTAAGAGGGGTGAAAAGCGGGAAGAGGGGGAAGAGGAGGATGGTGATTCGTGTTATTGATGACCATGGTATTGAGGATGATGTTGCTGTTGATGGTTTGATATTGATCTAGGCGCTTCGCGTGACCTCGCTAGCTCCTCCAGCAACGATGCCCAGAAGAGTTGCCCTGATTCGATATGTAGAGGGGCGCGCAGTGGCATGCGGGGCCGGGTAAGACGTCACGCCTTATGTGCCGCGCGACTAGTGGGCAGGATGAGTGCGTGAAAACTTAGCCAGCTCGTCCGTGATTTCGACGCAGTGCAGACCTTACCGTCTCAAGCTGTCCTGAGCAACCTGTCGCGCCAGTCGCCCATTCTGAACGACGGCCGCTACCTGGCGTCCTAGTGCCTCTCTACAAGGACCCATGAAACGACGCGTTGCTCATGCAGTTGCCGCCGTTCCGCGCCAGGCCGACGAGCTGGTTGCCAGTCGCGGGGGAATCTCTGAGACGCCCTTCAGCGCCGCGCCCAGCCTGCCGAATTGCGAGTCGACGCGCTGCGCGACGACGTCGCCTGCGCCCTGCGAGAGCATGCAACGCGTGCAGCCGAGCGGCAATTCTTGCGGGGCAGAGCGGCCAGGTGCGCGATGCTTTCGCCCTCGCAGAAGCGCGGTCCCCGATCGTTGAGTTCTGCAGGCTCGCCGACTGGGATCGGGCGCGCCCCGCGCGCTCTTCAGTGGGGCGCCTCGTGGCGCCGCGCGCCCTCTTCAAGGGCCCGCAGGACTGGTTCACGGCTGCCGGCCTTCGTCTCGATCGCGCTGGGCCCCATGGCGACGAGCCCGCTCGGCGATCCATCCTCGAAGTCAAGGGCGACGGGTGTGGCCGTGCCTCGCGCCCTCGCTCTCGCGCGCGCCCGCTGGTGGAAACGCTGCGCCTCCGCCGACGCGACGGGCGCCGCCGCCGACGTCTGCGTCGACCCTGGCAAGTCCGCCGAGGAGACGCGCGCCGAGGTCCAGGCCGAGAAGTTCCGCTCTGCTCTTTCTTGTCCCAGCGCCGCCCCGACCCCCTTGTGGCGCGGCGTCCGTGCCAGCGGCGAACTCCAATCCGACGCCGTGCCGATCGCGCGTCTCGAGGTCCGAGGCCACGCTGGCTCCGCCGTCTTCAGTGGGGCCGTTCTAACAGATCCACGAAGCAGCCGTCCTGAGCGCCTTCCGAGCCTTGTTCGCGGACGCCGAGGCGGCGCGCGGCGTTCCTGGCCACCCGTGGGCTCCGTTACGCGTCGACGAGACGTCCGACCAGGCCGCGTTCGCCTCGTGGAATGCCCGTGCTCTCACGCGCTACTCGCGCAGAAGACGTCGCGAGAGGCGCGCCCACCTCGCCGCCTTCATGGGGCGCAAGTGCCTCGTCGTGATCCAGAAGGCCCGCGGCTCCGAGGCCCTGCTCAGGACGTGGGTGGACACCCGGGCGCGCTCGTGCGAGATCCTCTTTCCGTGTTCAGGAATGCCAGCGGCGCCGTCCAGCGAGCCGCGGGTGGAGTTGCCGCGCTCGCCCCGTGGTGTGCGCCGAGGCAGCTCGAGTAGATTCAGCTTCGCCGGGTGCCGCAATATTCCTTCGTGTCCGTCGTGGACGGCCGCGTGCTGTTCGTCGCGATCGCGGGCGCCGTCTCGCGGAACGCCATCGTCATCGTGGGCGTTCGCAGCCGCGACGTCGACGCCGCTGCCAGAACCAAGGTGAAACGTGCTATGTGTCCACGCCGCGCGTGGGCCGAGGCGCTGCGATGGGCGACTTCGACGCCTCCAGCCGCCCGCCCAGCCGCCGCGCCGTGCAGCCGCGGGCGCAGCGTGCCGCCGCCTCGCGCTGGCAAGAGAGCGCACGCCAGCAGCAGCAGCGTCAATGCTGGAGATCGAGGTCAGCATGGCCGCTCGCTTCAACAAGGCCGATTACGCCGCCCCTGCCACGGGCCGTAGCTTCATCAGCTTCCGCATGCCATGCAAGAGTTCGCTGCCGATGTCGGAATCGCGCGCGACGCAGCCATCCTATCGGAACCCCGCCTTAGCGACCGCGCCGTCACCATTTTCCCACATGGCATCAAGCCCAGGGCGCCGGCTCGCGAGCGGGCGATCTCGCCTGCCATCTCCCGCGACCTCAACTATTCCGAGTCCCTTCGGCAGCTCGCCGACGCCGCGCAGTCCGAGCGCGTCGCGATCGAGGCCCGATAAGGATCGCATGAGAAACGCGCGTTGGAAGCTGCTCGTCTCGTTCGCGGCGCCTGAGTGCGATGTCCAACGGGCGACCTGGGCGGCCGTGTGCTCGCTGCGCGCGCGATTTCATTGCCCTCGGGCGCCAAGACGTGCATCTTGCGCGCCGTCTGCAGTCAAGCCGCTGCCGCGCTGGGGGCCCAGTGCACCGTCGTCGCCGACGGATCGCGCTCACCAGCGACGTGGGGTTCGCAGGCTTCTCGGTTTTCCCGCGCAGTCATTTCCAGGCCCGACGGCGCTCTCTGGCGCGGCGGGATGGCCCAGCGCCCCGGGGGGCAAGGATGGGGCTTTCTCGGTTGAGAAACTGCGCGAGGTCCTCGGGACCTCCCAACAGATGGCCCTACTGCGGCCCCCATGGAAGCACCGCCTCGTCGACCAGGGCGTTAATGTGAAAGGCCCGCAGGCCCTCCCGATATAGCGGGGGGGAGAAAGAGAGAGAGAGAGAGAGAGAGAGAGAGAGAGAGAGAGAGAGAGAGAGAGAGAGAGAGAGAGAGAGAAAGAGAGCAATATATATATATATATATATACGTAGATAGATAGAGAGAGAGAGAGGGAGATATATAGGGATATGTGTGTGTATATATATATATATAGAGAGAGAGAGAGAGAGAGAGAGATAGGAGAGGGAGAGATATATATATAGAAGAGAGGAGAGAGAGAGAGAGAGAGAGAGAGGAGAGAAGAGAGGAGAGAGAGAGAGAGAGAGAGAGAAGAGAGAGAGAGAGAGAGAAGAGAGAGAGAGGAGAGAAAGAGAGGAGAAAGAGAGAGAAAAGAGAGAGAGAGAGAGAGAGAGAGAGAGAGAGAGAGAGAGAGAGAGGGAAAGAGAGAGAGAGAGATAACAAAGAGAAAAGTCGCTCAGCGGTGGGCGCCCCCCGCGACTTCTCGTAGACCGTCTTCGAAGAGAAGCAGGTGGGCGCGCCCCAGGGGCGGCAGTGCATCGAGAAGCGCATGCCGCGGGGGGGGGGCCGTCGAAGTCGGCGTGCCCGACAAATCGCATATCTGCGCCTTCCCGCGGCGCGCGACGCCGTCTGCCACCGGCCCCGCGTGCCCCCCTTGCGCTGCTTGTCTCGCCCGCGAGACATTCCCCAGGGGGATCCTCGAGGACCTCGCGTCCTTCCTGCGCGCTGGCCGCTCCGTCCCGCGGGGTCTGATCGACTCGGATTTTGCCTTCGCGCCGAAGGGCAGTCATTCTGTTGGCGAGCTCACTGCTGACCGTGCTCCTAGATACTCACCCGCTCTACCACTAGAATGCCCTCGTCAAATCTACCCCTGGAGCGGCGAACGGTGCCGTGAAGACAGCTTTGGCAGAGCGGGCGCGCAGTGCGCGACAGGGCTTCGTTTTCGGTTGCAATTGCACCCATCGCATCGTGCGTCTCGACGCTGAAATCCGTCGTGCTGGCCTCGTCGACTCCGCGAAGATTTCCAAGTGCGTGCTCATCGGGATCTACTTCGCGGCAGCAGTCCCTTCGCTGGGCAGGAGGTGACTGGCCGCCGGGCTGGGGCGATTCGGCATGCCCATCGGCCAACGCAATCTGTTCCACGCCACGTTCTTCGCCCCTCGCAGCTACATCAAAGTTCCCGGCGTCCGCCACTTTCATGTTCCCGATCGCAACAGGCGCCGCGCAGGTCTGCCCTGCCCGCGGGAGCGCATGGGCCATCGCCATGAACCCGCTCATCCGCCATGTCGCGTCCTTCCTGGAGAACGAGGGCGGCTCCCCGAACTGCGACGCCGGGTGCGTGGGCGCCTGCGCCGACGGCCTGGGCTTCAACGTTGCGGCCATCGACGCGCGGCGCAAGGTTTCTGAGCCATTCGCTGTCTCCGAGGAACTGGCGCTCCTCTGCCGTGAGCGCCGCAGCTGTGTAGTGATCCCGCTATTGCAAGCAACGCTCCCTTCCATCGTCGCCTGCGTTCAGACCCTCCTGGCTGACATCTTGCCGTCCTGGGGTGGCTTCTTTGTGGTGGGGCGAGCCATGCGCCCCTGGGCCTCTCTGGGGCTTTCGGCTTTCGTCTTCGAACTCGTGCCAGCGTCTCGCCCTGTAGACAGAGACGGTTGCAGCGCGGCAACCTCTTGATCTGGCGCAGGGCGGCGGCGACGCTACAGTGCGCCTGCGCAGCGCGTCTGCGCTCTCTATTCTCGGCTACGTGTCGCAGTCTTCCCTCGGCAGAATGATAGTTTGCACTGGGGGCTGTGCGTGTGTCGCGCAATGCGTAGCCGGCCTCCGAGTGCGCACCGTCAGGTAGATATGATTGCGATGGCGGCTTGGAGTCCGCCACCAGTGCCATGGTCACTGCGGGCCGATGCCACCATCTGTGCCGTGCGCTCAGTCCCCCTCGACCCTAAGGGAGACTGGGGGCCCTTCCTGAGCAGGCTCCGTGAGAAGGCCTTGGAAGAGAGCGCGGCGCCTGGCTTCTCGCGCTGGCCCGCGCCCGCCCCCCTTGCTCCAGCGCGTCCTTGGCCGCCGCGAGCCTGGCTGTGCAGAGCGAAATCCGCGCGGCTTCATTCGCCGACCCGATGCGCCGCCCCAAAGCTCAGCGAGTCGCGGCTGCGATGCCTCGCCGCGGCGCGTTCGGTGCAACTTTTCTCGGCGCGTTCTGCAGGCGCCTCGAGTCGCTCCCACTTGCAGAGCCAGCCGCCCGCTGGGGCGCCCCCGCCGCGGAGCTCAAACGAACCCGCCCGTGCTAGCGACCATTTCCGAAACGCTGAGCGGAGACTGGGCGGTCGCGCGCACGTCCTTGCGCCCCGCTCGTGTGTCTTCGTATGCAGCCAGCAGCCAGAGTCTTTTCCCCGCTGCCTCGCCTGCGCTGTCCCTCGGGCCTCCTTTGGTCTCCTGCCCCCCCCCTCCAGTCCACGCCACCGTTGCTTAGCGGGGCTTGGGCCCCGCTGCTGCGTGCCCGCCTGGTGCTGAATCCGACCTGTCATTGCGTTGGATGGTGGAGCGCGCCACGTTCGCTTTTTCATGCCTGGAGCAATTTGAGGCATCCAGATGCCCCGACAGCTGAAAAACTTGCGTCGGAATGCAGTCTAACACGGGCTGTGTTATGGCGTTGAAAGCCTGTCTTCTCGCCGCCGCATCCCTGTAGGCCCGCGGCACCGAAACCATGCACCCGCGGCGACTCGAGCGCCTCCTCTGTTCGGCTCGCCACCAATCGGACTCTTTCCCCTCCTCCTCCTCCTCCTCTCCCCCCTCTTCCTCTGCCTTTTCCTCATCACCCTCCCATTCCTGTTCCTCCTCATCCTCCTCCTCCGCCTCCTCGCCCGGGCCCCCCCCTCCTCTTCCTCGTCCTCCTTCTCCTCCACCACCTCCTCCTTCTCCATCTCTTCCTCGTCCTCGCCCTCGTCCTTGTTCTCGTCCGCGTCGTCCTCCCGTTCCTCCTCCTCGTCCTTTTCCTCCTCCGCCTCCTCCTCCTCCTCGCCCTCGTCCTCGTCCTCGTCCTCCTCTGCCTCCTCCGCTTCCTCCTCCTCCTCCTCCTCGTCCTTCTCCTGCTCCTCCTCCTCCTCCTCCTCCTCCTGTACCTCTACCTCCTCCCATTCCCCCGTCATCCTCCTCCTCCTGCTGCCCCTCCTCCTGTTCCTCCTTCTCCTCCTCTTCTTTCCCGTCCTCCCCCTCTCTTTCCGTCCGCCTTGGCGCCACGAGGACGGCGCCCGCGAGGCCAGCCGCAGCGAGGCCCGCACCCGCAGGCCCGCGCGCGCGGGCTCTTCGCGGCGAGGGGGATGCTGCTGCTGTTGCTGATGTTGAGTATGATGATGCAGATTGTGATGATGGTGATGCTGATGTTGGTGATGCTGATGATGCTGATGCTGGTGCTGATTGTGATGGTGATGGTGATGGTGATGCTGATGCTGATGCTAACGATGCTGATGATCCTGATGATCTTGATGATCCTGAGGATGATGATGTTAATGATGACGACGATGCTGATGCTGCTGCTGAGGCTGATGCTGCGGCTGCTACTGCTGATGATGCTGATGCTGAAGATGCTGAATATGATGATGATGATGATGATGATGATGATGATGATGATGATGATGATGATGATGATCATGATCATGATCATGATGATCATGATGATCATGATGATCATGATGATCATGATGATGACGATGCTGATGATGATGATGATGATGATGATGATGAGGATGATGATTTTGATGATGATGATGATGCTGATGCTGATGATGATGATGATGATGATGATGATGATGATGATGCAGATGACGATGCTGAGGTTGATGATGCTGATGATGATGAGGATGATGAAGGTGATGATGCTGATTATGCTGATTATGCTGGTGATGCTGTTGCTGATGATGATGACGATGCTGATAATGATGCTGATACTGATGATGACGAAGATGCAGCTAATACTGATGCTGATGCTGATGTTGCTGCTGATGATGATGCTGATGCTGCTGCTGATGATCATGCTGATTATGATGCTGATGCTGCTGATGATCAACATCCTGATGATGCTGCTGATGATGCTGCTGATGATGATGCTGATGCTGATGCTGATGTTGATGCTGATGCTGCTGCTGATGATGCTGATGCTGATGTTCATCATGATGCTGATAATGATGATAAGGGTGATGATGCTGCTGCTGATGCTGATGCAGATGCTGATGATGATGATGATCATGCTGATGATGATGATGATTATGATGATGATGATGATGAGGATGAGGATGAGGTTGAGGATGAGGATGAGGATGTGGATGTGGATGATGATGATGATGATGATGATGATGATGATGATGATGATGATGATGATGATGATGCTGATGCTGATGCTGATGCTGATGCTGATGCTGATGCTGATGCTGATGCTGCTGATGATGATGATGATCAGGATGATCATGATGCTGATGAGGATGACGATGATACTGATGATTTTGATGCTGATGTTACTGATGATGACGATGCTGATGCTGATGATGATGGTGATACTGATGCTGATGATGCTGATGCTAATGCTGATGCCGATGCTGATGCTGATGTTGATGCTGATGCTGATGACGATCAGGAAAAGAAAGAGGATGATGAGGATGATGAGGAGGAGGAGGACGATGAGGAGGAGGAGCAGGAGGAGGAGGAGGAGGAGGAGGAGGCGCAGGATGATGAGAAGGAGAAGGATGCGGAGGAAGAGGAATTGAAGGGGGATGAGGAGGAGGAGGAGTGGAGTGGAGTGGAGTGGAGTGGAGTGGAGTGGAGTGGAGTGGAGTGGAGTGGAGTGGAGTGGAGTGGAGTTGAGTGGACACCGCTGCGATGCAGGTTCAGGGTGCTAGGAAGGCCTAGACTGGAAGACATTCAGGCGCCGAGTCGCTTGCTCAGTTCGGCTCAGGACTTTGGGTTCAAACCCGTGGCAATTGTGTCAAGATATTCTCTACCCGTGTCTGTCTTCCGATTATTACAGGGGCCCTTAATGATCGCAGAACGTTACCAGCAATTGCCCCACACTTGGTGTAGAACCATACTTGAAAGATCGGGTGGATGGGGAGGAGGAGGAAGAGGAGGAGAGAGGATGAGGACGATGAGGAGGAAGAGGAGGAGGATGGAGGAAGATGAAGAGGAGGATTAGGATAAGGATGTGGATGAGGAGGAAGAGGATGAGGAGGAGGAGGATGAGGAGGAGGAGGACGAGGAGGACGAGCATAATGAGGAGGAGGGGGAGGATACTTCGGCGGGGGATGAACAGGAGGAAAAGGAGGATGAGGAGGAGGAGGAAGAGAAGGGATAACAAACAACGATGACGACGCACAATGCTAGTATTACTACTCTTACTACTACTACTGCTACTACTTCCCCTACTACTACTCCTACTACTACTACTACTACTACTACTACTACTACTATTACTACTGCTACTACTACTACGGCGCATACTCATACTTGTAATTCCACTTTGAATAATATGATTCATATTTAGTGCAGTGGCGCTGCTATTCGTGACACTAGTGGTAATATCTTTCTGGTATTTCTGAGAAGAAGAAGCTGAGCAAGCAGAATATTACTGATTTAGACGGGTACGATTGTTATGATTACTAATACTAATAATGCGAAGGTTATGAAGAAGAGCGTGTCGACAATTATGAATAGCGTTACGATGAATACGAATAGGACGTCAACGAGTACTAAGCGGACAGCCAGTGCTAATGAAACGAATAATATGATAACTATTACTGCTAGCATTATTTGTGGTAATGCTAAGGGAAAGGACCATACCACTAGTAACAGCGGTAGTAACAGTATTGGCAGGCGTAGTAGTAGTGGTAACAGCAGCAGCAACAGCAGCAGCAACAGAAACAGCAGTAGTAGTAGTAGTAGTAGTAGTAGTAGTAGTAGTAGTGGTAGTAGTAGTAGTAGTATTAGCAGTAGTAATAGTGGTAGTAGTAGTAGTAGTAGTAGTAGTAGTAGTAGTAGTA
>CAUYUJ010022462.1:40000-48534 GCA_963575745.1 Prorocentrum cordatum
CGCGAGAGCCGTATTTTGAACATGAGCCGCCCCCTGTTAGTGAAATTCTTACATTTTTCTAAAACGAATGTGCTCGGCGCTAGGACAAGTGCCGCATTTCAAAAACGACCCGCCTTCGATCCGTGCACCTTTCAGATTTTTTAGACGAGTGCGCGGCGCTGGGGCGAGAGCTACATTTTGAAAACGGCTGGCTCTCAATCCGTGACGCTCTAGCATATTTTCGAAAACGAATGTGCGCGGTGCTAAGGCGAGAGCCACATTTTGGAAGCAACCCGTAAGCTTCAGGGTCATAAGTGATAAGGGAATCTCAGGCAAAGCGCCTGGCCCGCCCTTCCGATTGGTTTCGGGGTGTGCCAGGGAGGAATTATTCATAAGGGAAACCAACAGAGGAGCAAGACGAGGATGAATTGGAGGATAATGATGGTGAGCAGGAGGAGCAGGGAGGGAGGGAGACCAGAGTAAGCCCAAGACCCGTCAACAATGTTGGCATCTACCCTCCTTCCAAGCTCTCTCTTCATATGCCCCTGCAAGGGTTTATTTCCGCACAGGGGAATGCCTCATTGAGAAACAACTTTTTCCCTACCTAGGCTCTGCCTAGAAGGGTTCTTACTCTCTTAGCTTAAAGGGGCCGGGCAGTGGAACACGCCTCGGGCGGTTCCCCCAGTCCCCTGGGAGCGGTTCCCCCCAGTCTCCTGGGAGCTTTAGCTTTAGCTTTAGCTTAGCTTTAGCTTAGCTTTAGCTTAGCTGTAGCTTAGCTTTAGCTTAGCGTTTCGCTTAGCTTTTCGCTTAGCGTTTAGCTTAGCTTTAGCTTAGCTTTAGCTTAGCTTTAGCTTAGCTTAGCTTAGCTGTAGCTTAGCTTTAGCTTAGCTTTAGCTTAGCTTTAGCTTAGCTTTAGCTTAGCTTTAGCTTAGCTTTAGCTTAGCTTAGCTTAGCTAGCTTTAGCTTAGCTTTAGCTTAGCTTTAGCTTAGCTTTAGCTTAGCTTTAGCTTTAGCTTAGCTTTAGCTTAGCTTTAGCTTAGCTTTAGCTTAGCTTTAGCTTAACTTTAGCTTAGCTGTGGCTTAGCTTTAGCTTAGCTTTAGCTTAGCTTTAGCTTAGCGTTACTGCTACTACTAATGCTGCTTTCCTAGGGGTTCCAACTCCTAGGTAGGGTCGCGCTGGGATAAATGAATCTCCTAAAGAGTGTCAACCAAATCTTCGGGACTTCAGCGCCACGAATCAGCATGACTGGTGCGTATCGGCGATCGTGAATCGTGTCAGAATTCCGTTCCAGGGACTTCAGCACCGTGAGTCAACGTATTTGCTGCACCCTAACCTCTCCGAATCTTTTGAGCACGACTCTGGTACGTTAGCCATGGTATTCCGTGAAACTATTGCAACAGTTACGTAAGCAATGATGTCGGCGGCGCTGGGGAGCGAACCACATTTTGAAAATTGTGAAGCTCTTGCAACATTTTACGGCGGATGTGCTCGGCGATGGGGCGACAGCCACATTTTGAAAGAGGCCCGCCTTCAATTTGTGGTTTTTGTAGATATTCCTGACGCTTCGCGGAGCCCCACCAGCCCATCCAGAATCGACGCGCAGAGGGGTTGCCTCGATCAGGGAAGCGAGCAGCAGTCTCTATTGGAGCGCTCTTTGGCCCCTCCTGGAGGTCTCGCGGGAGCCTCTCAGAGGCCTCTTGGGCGCCTCTCGAGGCCTCCTGGGCGCCTCTTGGGGCATTCTCGAGGCACTCTTGCGAGCCTTGGGAGCGCTCTTGGGGCCATCTTGGAGGAGATCGATCAAAGAAGAGGGTGGTGGCAATTAGCGTCCCCCCTCGGGAGCCTCTAAAATCGCCTTTTGGACCCCTCTTGGAGCGCTCTTGGAGCGCTCTTGGGCGCTCTTGGGGCCATCTTGGGGCTCTCTTGGGCCCCTCTTGGGGCCTCCTTGGCCCCTCTTGGAGCCATCTTGAGGCCTCGGACGGCCATCGGAAGCGAAAAGGCGAGAGGGCACAAATCATTGGTTTTCCTTTGGTTTTGAAGGATTTTGGCCTCTTGGAGGCCTCCTTGGGAGGCTATTTGGCCTCTTGGAGCCGTCTTGGGGCGGTCTTGGGGCCTCTTGGAGCATCTTCGGAGCCATCTTGAGGCATCTTCGGCTATCTCGAGCCATCTTGGAGCTCATCTTGGGCTCTCCGAAGCGCTCTTGGAGCCGTCTTGGGCCATCTTGGACGCTCTGCCGACCAGCGGCCCCCCCCGTCCAGGTCCATGGAGAGGGGGTAGGGGGAGGGGTAAACCCCTCCCCGAAGGGGCAGAAGGAGGGGTGGAAGAGGAAACTCCCTAACCACCTACGCCCAGAGGGCTGGTGGGATTATACAACGAATGTGCGTGGTGCTAAAGCGAAAACCACATTTTGAAAACGACCGCCATCGCGTTTAAAGCGAACTTGCGGCGCTACGGCGAAACCACAATTTGGAAGCGGCACGCCTTCCATTGTATAGTTGCAGTCACGTTTTCATTCAGGATCTTAAGTGGTAAAAAAGTCTGAGGCGAAACGCCCAGCCTGCCCTTTCGAATGGCTTCGGAGTGCGACAGTGAGGAGTTATTCCTGACGCGAAGGAATGGAGACGGAGGAAAAGGGAGATGATGAGAAGGAGGAGGAGGAGGAGGAGGAGGAGGAGGATGAGGAGGAGGAGGAGGAGGAGGAGGAGGAGGAGGAGGAGGAGGAGGAGCAGGAGCAGGAGGAGGAGGAGGAGGAGGAAGAAGAGGAGGAGGAAGAGGACGAGGAGGAGGAGGAGGAGGAGGAGGAGGAGGGAGTGAGGGAGGGAGAGAGGAGCGAGGGGGGGGGGATGGCAGGGGGGGGGGAGCGGAGCAGGACGTCTAGGGTCGTCACTGACCCCCCCGCCATGTCCGTGCGAAGGCAAGAGCGCTGTGGCCGCGAAGCCGAGGGCGACACCGGCGCCTCCCGCGAGGCCCCCCCTCCCGCGGCCCCGCCGCAGCTGGTGGTTAGGCGGGGCCTGGCCGCGGAGGTATTGTTGATTGGCCCTTGCGTCACGCACCCGTCCTGTCGGATTGCCGAGACGCTTCGCTGCACTCCAGACGTGGGTTCGTAGTTTTACGCCGCACCGCCAGCCCCGTGGAGACCCGAGCGCAGCGCCACCGACACCACTGGCCCGCGGCGCCGCCGCTTGACAGGAAGCTGCGCGTTCTGGTAGAGTTTTGGTAGCGGCGAAATGGGCTGGCTGGGGGGAGGGGGCTGGGCGCGCTTTCTCCTTGTCCACAGGGGGAATCTGGGACCTGGTAGAGTTTTGGTAGCGGCGAAATGGGCTGGCTGGGGGGAGGGGGCTGGGCGCGCTTTTCTCCTTGTCCACAGGGGGAATCTGGGACCGGGGCGGGGGAGGGGGGCCTCAACGGGGGGCGGGGCGCGCGGCTCCCCTGTCCGCAGGGGGACTCGGGTGGGTTGGGACCCGAAGATGGGGGGTGGGGGGCGGGCCGAAGGGGGAGGTGATCAGCCGCGCATGCCTCTTGTCCACACGGGGAAATCGAAACGCGAGGGGGGGGCGATAGCCCCGCTGGGGGGACCTGGCGTCAGTGGGGTGTTCCCGTTGTCCACGGGGGGAATCGGCGCAAAAAGGTTGGGCCCTGGCCGGCCCCCCCCCAAGGGAGGGTGGGTAGGGGAGGGGCAAAAAATTCACACGCTTGGGAAACCCGAGGTGTCGGCGCGTTTTCGGTAATTGTCGTAGTTTCTCGGAGGTTCGGTAGCCTCGGAATGCCTGCGAGCAGATGTGCCTCGCCGACAGCAAATCGCAACGGAAGGTTTTGGGCAATTCTCGGCCTTCAAGGGCCCTTTCTGGGCCCTGCGGCTGTCAAAAAATGATCTGGTATCCCTGGGGAGGGGTCCAAACCTCCCTTGGGAGCCACGATGTGAACATATTACGCGGAGGAGGAGGAGGAGGAGGAGGAGGAGGAGGAGGAGGGAGGAGGAGGAGGAGGAGGAGGAGGAGGGGAGGAAGGAGGATAGGATGATGATGAGGAGGAGGAGGAGGAGGAGGAGAGGAGGAGGAGGAGGAGGAGGAGGAGAGGAGGAGAAAAGAGGAGGAGGAGGAGGAGGAGGAGGAGGAGGAGGAGGAGGGAGGAGGAGGAGGAGGAGGAGGAGGAGGAGGAGGGGAGGAGGGAGGTGAGGAGGAGGAGGAGGGAGGGAGGGAGGAGGAGGAGGAGGTGGAGGAGGAGGAGGATGAAGAGGGAGGAGGAGGAGGAGGAGCAGGAGGAGGAGGAGGAGGAGGAGGAGGAGGAGGAGCAGGAGGAGGGTCGGCTGCGCTTAGAAAGCTTTCGGAGATCCGCGCGGCCCTCTTGGACCGGCGCTAGACACCCTTGAATCCGCGCGGACCTTGGAAATTCATGTCCATGCAGACTCTTACACCTTTACGCCAAAGTGACCCTTCGCTGGAGTGACCCTTTCTGCCCCGCTTTCAGGGGTCGCGGTGGAGGGGGGACAAAACCAAGCACCTGCGAACTTTTTCCGTCGGCAGCGAGGCGGGACGATCCGCTCCAGCGTGGCAGCGATGCAGGGGCACTACAAAGCGAATTGGCCGGCATGCAGGAGGAGGGAAGTGGAAAGAAATGGCGGTGGCGCAAGCTCCACGAGATGTCCAGCGAGCGCCCCGCTCCGAGGAAGAGCCGCCGCCTTTCACCTCCGAGGCGGGGACTTATCCAGATCCACTGCCTGGAGGAGCGATCTCCGCGGACCTCTGCAGGCGGTGGACATGCATCTAGTCGGGCCCCCGGGGGCCAACCTAGTTACGTCCGTATCCACCGCCCGCTGGGGCACCGGGACGTCGGCTCCAGGCGGTGGATGTGCATGAATCCCCGCCTCGCAGACTTTGCGCTTTCTTTGGGCCATGGAGTTTTTCGAGCGGGGCTCGAGCGAAAGAGCCCCCACTCTGAACCACAAGGAGTCGCCCTCCGCCCGCGCAGCTGAGTCATGCACGTGCTCCGGCGTCCGAAGTCTTGAGTGCAAAGTTCCGTCTCGAGGACCCGCAGAACGTGTGCCAGCGCCGGCGTGCGTGTTGCCCACTGAGGCCCGCCAATACGACGAAGGCGACGTGATGATCGACCGGTTGGGCTGAACGGGGTGAACACACGAGGATCATCGTCTCTCGGGCGATCGGCCCGTTTCGAAAAGGAGCCAGGCTCCAGCACGGTACCCGTTGCACACTTCGCCCTTGTGCGACGAGTGTGCGCGGCGCCAGGGCGCGAGCCCCGCTTGTTTACAGATGGCCCCCGTGCATCATTACGGCGCCTGCGATCTTCGGGCGAATGGCGGCGCTGAGGCGAGAGCCCCACTCTTTATCGATGCCCTCGCCGTCCTCAGAACTGCTGCAGGCTTTTTAAGGCGAAAGTGCGCTGAAGGCGCGCCCCCCCCCGTCCGTGAAGCTGCTGCCAATTTCGGGATTCAGGATCATACGTGGTGAGGGAGTCTCAGGCGACACGCCCGGCCCGACCCATCGACGTGTCTGGGGGTGCGACAGGGACGAGTTATTCATCAGGAAATGGGGTAGGAGGAGAAGGAAAAAGAGGAAGAGGGATGATGATGATGAGCAGGAGGAGGATAAGGAGGAGGAGGAGGAGGACGAGGGAGGGAGGAAGGGAGCCCAGTGCAAACCCAAGACCCACCGACCTACCGACGTGTCTGGTGGTGCCACAGGGAGGCATTCCTAGTGAAAAAGGGATGGGAGCCCTGAGACTGTAGCCCCCCTGGGGGTTCTACAGCGCCTCCCTCTCTCTCTCTTGCATGTGTGTGCAATGGAACAACCTTGGAGTGGGCCGCATTTTTGGTAGCGATGGAGGATGGAGGTGCGCCGAGACCTGCCCTCGTCGGGCGGGGCTGGGAAGAGGATCAAATCCGCTCCAGTCTTTCCTGAGCTTTGCCCCCGGAGACACAGAAGACTTCTCAGGTCGGATCTCAAGGGACGGGGGTCCATGCAAACGGGGGTCAGCCAGAGCGCCAGATTTTGCAGGACCCTGCAGGGCCAGGGGTGCACTGGCCCGGGTTGGCGTGCAGGATCCAGCAAGCTCCTGCAGGCCCTCGCAGGATCCTGCAGAGCCCGACTGACCCGGGCCCGGATTGACCCGGGTCAGCAGGCCCCCGATCTCAGCAGGCCGGAGGGCTTCCGAGAAGCCCCGCCGCCTTCTGAGAAGGCCTGTTCGTCCTCACTTCCCCCCCCCCCGTTAGGGGGCCACACGCGAACCCCACCCCCACCCACCACGATTTCTGATGGGGAGGGCGGGGTTCACCTCGCCCAGAAATCGTGGGGGGTAGGGGTAGGGTTCGCGTGTGGCCCCCTAACTCACCACCCACCACACCACCCCAACCCAACCCGAAGGCTCAGATTTACCCTCGATTTCTAGTGGGGGGGTCCGGGAACATCGAAAAAACACATATGGAGCCCATACTCCCCCCAACCCGAAATTCGGGTCTTCGGGTTGGGTTGGGGTGGTCTGGTAGGTAGTCACTAACCCTTCGCACGCCGCCGACCAGGTCCCGCACGCGATCGCCGTCCCTCTGAGCCAGCCGGCGGGCCGGGGCGCGGCCGGGCGGCGGCCAGCCGGCGGGCGGAGCTCCCAGACCCTCGAGGGCAGTGCCCCCCTGGGGGGAGGTTGGCCACGCGCGCAGCGGGGGGGTCATGGGCGGCCTAACCTTACGTCGGGCCTGTCCCTCTACAGGGGGAATACTCAAACATAGTAATAAAAAATAGTCAGGGGACTATGTTTTGACTTTTTTTAGACCATTTTGGGTATTTTTACAGTGTTTTTCTTTTTTTCGTCGAAGATCCCCCTGTAGGGGGACACGCCCGACTTGAGCCTAACCGACCCCTGGCAAACCAATTCCCTTCCGCGACGTCGCCCTCGCCTCGCCCCAAGGCGCATGTGTGCGGCCAGAGGGAAGCTCGAAAGACGAGGGTGACGTCACGGAAGGGGAGGTTTGCTAGGGCTCGGTTATGCGGGCAAGAGTTGTGTACAGATCCACTGCGTTTCGGATTTGCAGACATCCTTTCCTAGAAACCCGAGGCGTAGTGGATATTGAAAATTGTTAGCCTCTGTCGAGGCCATATGTTTATCCATACCCATTGCGTCGGGGGTTTTCGACATCCCTTCCACATTACATCTCAGACGCCGTAGATCTGGATATAAGCATGGCCCGTAGTTTAGGCTGCGCCCGAGGGGATGGTGGGCGGAGGGGGGAAGGCTTCTTCAGAACCCCCCTGCTTCTTAAGAGGGCGCGGGCCGTGTCTATAGATGTAGCAGGGGTGGACCCAAACGGTGTTTTGGCGATTTCGTGGGCCGTTTTCGTTTCGAATTCGTTTTGCGGTAAAGGCGGATTGAACACAAAACGGGGGAACATAAAAACAACACGAAAACGAGCAATACTTTTCAGGTCCAACCCTGTGATGTAGGGCCAGCGCCAGCCGAGAGGCGGCCTCCCTCGAAGGAGCCTTCCCCCCCCCTCCCCCCTGCCCCCTCTCTGCGTGTCGCCGACCGAGGGAGCTCACCCCTGGGGGGAGGGGTCGAGGAGGAGGAGGCGGAGGAGGAGGGGAGGAGAAGGAGGAGTAGGAGGACCCGGAGTAATAGTAGTATTAGTATTAGTATTAGTATTAGTATTAGTATTAGTATTAGTATTAGTATTAGTATTATTATTATTATCATCATTAGTAGTAGTAGTAGTAGTAGTAGTAGTAGTAGTAGTAGTAGTAGTAGTAGTAGTAGTAGTAGTAGTAGGCCAGGCCAGTCCGCCTGAACGCTGAGACTCTGCAGGCCCCCAGCATCGTTTACTTCTAAGCCCTCGGGGGGGCTACGTGAGTTCCTGTGTTAAGATCCCGAGCCTGCCACTCTCAATGATGCTGAGCCTGTATGCTCGCTTACGCTCCAGCTTCAGCAACGCCGCCGTGCCAGCTCGCGCGGGTGCGCCCACAGTGGTGCCCCCCCTCGCGCCGTGGGCCCTGTTGCTTAGTTCTTCGCTCTTCGCTCTTCGCACGGTCAACTGTGCGCCTGGCCATTTTGGCTTGCCATCCTGGCCTCTTCTCGCGCCTACTTGCGCTCGTTGGCCTCGCTGGCGGTACTGGGGTCGCCCCGTGTGCTGCTGTGCCGCCGCTGTCGCTTTACTCTGGGCCGTAGGGACCAGCTGCCCTCGGATAAGCGCCCGCCGCTGCATGCACGTCAGACCCGCCATTTCACCCAGAAGAGGTGCTCGCTACATACTGGAAATGAGGCAGCCACAAGGACGCTCATCCCAAGGCGGTTGAGCCGTGGTGATGTGGTGCACGGGACCGAGTAGTAGTAGTAGTAGTAGTAGTAGTAGTAGTAGTAGTAGTAGTAGTAGTAGTAGTAGTAGTAGTAGTAGTAGTAGTAGTAGTAGTAGTAGTAGTAGTAGTAGTAGTGGTAGTAGTAGTAGTAGTAGTAGTAGTAGTAGTAGTAGTAGTAGTAGTAGTAGTAGTAGTAGTAGTAGTAGTAGTAGTAGTAGTAGTAGTAGTAGTAGTAGTAGTAGTAGTAGTAGTAGTAGTAGTAG
>CAUYUJ010022462.1:48634-79113 GCA_963575745.1 Prorocentrum cordatum
GAGAGCTGGCAAGTGAAATTGCGGGGCAACCGTCGAGAATACAGCGCGCGCGCGCGTAAGTTGCCTCAGTCTGTAGCGCGCGCTGGCCTGCAAAGCGATTGCTGCAAAGTGGGGCGCCGCTGAAGCCGCTGCGCAAGCAGCTGAGAATAAATGGCTGGCAGAGGTCCTCTGCCCACTCCTCTCCCCCACCACCCGCAACAGCCCCCTCCCCAGTTGACTGGCAAAGTGGTCAGAACATCTCGCGCCACCAGCTCCCCCCGCCAGCATCGCGCTGCTGGGCCGGCTCTGCCTGGCCGAAGGCAGCGGGCCGCAGGAGTCCAGGGCTGAGTTTAGAAGTCCTGTAAACTTGATATCGAGCAAAGGAGAAGCGCGCGGGCACAAAACAGGCACCTGAACAGAGTGGCCGAGCGCGACGCCGCGCGCGGCACGGCAGCAAGCAGCAACGACGGGCGAGAAACAGGCGGAACATGGGGAGGTAACAAGCCCAAGGAGGTAACCGCCAAACTCCCATGCATCCGCAAGCGGACACACAGGATCTCACCCTTCACCAGCTAACAGCGAGGCACTCACTACCCCCAGGGGGGAGGCGAGGCCGACGGCCAGCAAAAAGAGCGGGAAAAGAGAAAGGAGAGGGAGCGACGAGACGACCGAGACGACGGACGCAACGGACGAAGCTGCGAGCAGATACAAGGAACCTGGTAGAAAGAAGAATCTGAGAACGATCAAGATGAGAAATGGCAATCAGAAGTCCTCGCCGCGCGGCACGTGACGTTCCGAAAGCCGTAGCTGTGGAAGATGTGAGGTCGTAGACCCGCCCATCCACTTTGCGAGGTAGTCTCGTACAGCTTCCGGCATCACTATGGTTATCACCCGCCGCGCTGATGTCCCAGTCGTGGTGGTAGGTGCGTTTGTGTAGGCTGTTGTTCCAATCGAATGTCTTGCACCGAACTTACTGTGGCGAGTTTGCCCCGCGTGGGGATTTTGTGATACCCCCAGTAGTCACTGCCATCAGTTTGTGCAGTGGGGAACCTTGGTTACGGTGTTGTAGTGCTATCTGAACAGGTACTGGGGACTTGGGGATGGGCATGGGTGGTGATGGAATTGCAGTGATCGTCTCCTGTCGCTGCCGTAGATCTGCGTTGCGTAGGTTGCGCTGTCGTAGTTGCTGGTATCAAACGTTGATGGCGCTGCTGCCAGCGGCACCGTAGTGTCTCAATGCAACGCAAAAATATATGGTCGCTGCCGCCCTCGACCCAGTGCGCGTCGAGGTGTCGTGTGCATGTTGTCATCGGGATTGATCCTCCTCGTCCATATTGGAAGTGGGTCGGTGGTGCTTCTGGTCGGAAGTAGATCTGCCGAATTGCGAACGCTTATGGCGCTAGCTCTGACGCAGGCATCTCGGCGAGCCATCGTTGTGCCCTCGCTGCATCGGAAGGTAAAAATCTCACCCGGATCCTGAGACTTGGGACTTGGTGGAGGTGTGTGAATTTGGCATCGTCACTCGGGTAGCGCTGGACTGCTGAGTGGTGAGTGCGTGTTGCACCTGTCGGTTGATGGACAGGCATGGTAGTGGACTCGTGTTGCGTAGCTGCAGCTGGTTGTTGCGCCGGCTGCGGTGCGGCTTCAGCGGAGCTGTCGCCACCTGAAAAGCTCGACGGCATTGCAGCGGCGTTGCGATCGCCGCGTGGCATGTCGATTGGGCCGCAGAAGAGTGCTGCAACAGCCGTGTGGCGCCGTGTACGCGCACTGCCTAAACGCGTCGCGTTGCGTCGTCGCCGTGGCATGAGCATCGCTATTGTGAGACCGAGAGCATAGCTTGCCCGGCAATGTCGGCACTCGTGTCGCGGGCGCTCGGATCAAGGAGCGACGTGTCCGTTCGCGATGTTGACTGCTACTCTGAAACCCGAATTGCGTGAGCAGCATTCTGCGAAGCCCTGCATGCTGCGCACTAGCCGCAGTCGCGACTGGCCATGCACTTGCGGTCGCCATGGCGGTAGGCGCGAGACTGCCGACACGGCACCGCCGTTGAAAGCCGGGTCGCGTGCGGGCCAGGCCTGAGCGATGGACGAGGTCAGGCTTGATGGCGCAGCGCCTACAAATGGACAGAACGTCGATGGTGCCCGGCAAGACGACAGCCGCGTCTTCGCCGAGCTGCTGCGCGATGGTCTCGCTCGAGGTGGCCAGCTGGGAGGTCGGACCGCCAGCGAGCATCGCCGAACTGCTGCGCCATCTGCGTCGAACAAATCGCCGCCCACGCCCGCGTCGGCCACGGCCCACCCGGCGCCGTTATCAACGGCGATCGACACGGCGACTCCGGCAGCGCCAGCGGCCGGCAAGTTCCCGCCCCCAGAGGCCCCTCCGGAGAAGTGATTTGCGCGAGCAACTCTGGCCGGACCCGCCGCGGCGGCGGCCTTAGACGCGCCTGAACTCGCACTTGTCGCCCTTGTCACACTTGCCAGACTTCTGGGAGCCGGCGCAGAAGGGCTTGTCCCAGGCCTAGTCGGGCCTGCCTGGGGCCGCGGAAGCCTTCTTCTTCTCTGCGGCCTTCTTCTCGGCAGCCTTGCGCTTGGCCTCGGCGGCCTCGGAAATAGCCTTGGCCTTGGCCCCCCCAGCGGCCTTCGCCGAGACTGCGGCGGCATCGGCCACGGCCCTCTCTCCGGCACCGGGCGGCGGCATCGGGGCACCAGGGTCGCGCGACCACCTGCACCTGCCCCCGAAGCGGCAAGGGCCGTTGGTCCGGGAATGCAGGCCCACGTCTGCCTGTCCTTATCCCCACCCATGCCGGCGTCGCCCTCGCCTCCTTCGCCCGCTCCCAGAGCGGCAATTCTCTCGGGCGCCGCGCCCTGGAGCTGCCCGGAAGTCGCCGCGCGCTTCTTCCCGGCAACCTCGCGCCAGGCGCGGTCGCACAGACAGGAGAGAGCACGCTCAGCGGAGCGCCATCGAAAGTGGCGAAAACCGACGAGGGGTCACGACATAATCGAAGCTGCGGCTCGACGAACGCCACGCTGAAATCCTCGCCCGGCCGCCGTGTGAAACCAATCATGGCGCACTTCAAGAGGCCCAGGCCCGCCCCCAAGTCGACGCGGAACTTCAGGCCCACAAGCGCGGCGACGTTGACGGGCGACTTCTGGCTGGATTCGATGCGGAACTCTACGAAAAACACCATCAGCGAAAATCGCCCAGACACGGGTTGCCCCCTCGCCGCCAGCTGCCCCGGTAGGTCAGAAATTTAGAGCTCGAGGGAAGCTCCGGGGATCGCCACGATAGCGTCGGCCAACGCCGCATCATGGTCGCCCCACTTACGCTCGGCCGACGAGAGGTACTCGAGGCGCTCGAGGGGCCTCCGGGGATCGCCACGATAGCGTCGGCCAACGCCGCATCATGGTCGCCCCACTTACGCTCGGCCGACGAGAGGTACTCGAGGCGCTCGAGGGGCCCTCCGCAAGTTGCAGCCAGCGAAGAGTTCTGCGCTCAGAGCGCTTGGAGGCCGCGCAGACCGTCGAGCGCAGGCTCAGGATCCACTGGCGGGGCACAGAAGCCTGCGGGCGCGGATCGAGCTTCAGCTCCTTCACCGCGCCCTTTCTCCGCCGGATGTCATCCTCCTCGCCGGGCGAAGAGAGCGGGGCCGAGCGCCCGCGCGACTGCTGCGCCCCGGCGGCGGCTGCGGCCCCACGCGGCGCCGAAGTCATTGCCCTCGAAGTTCCACTCGTCCTCGGGGCCGCCATGACGTGGAGGTCCGTCGCCAAGAGGCCCACCAGGTGGACCTCCGCCCGCGCGCCGCCGCCGCCGCGGCGGCGGCCCAGGCGGGCGGCGGCGGAAGGAGCGAATGAAAGCCCCCCGCGGCGCCACGGTCAGATGGGGGCCGACGGCCGCCGAGGTCGGGCGCCACGGCAGTCGGCGCGAACATCTGGCCCACGCTCACGCCGCGGCCCCGGCCAGGCAGAACGCCAGCGGCCGAAGCAGGCGGGCGCGGCGGCGGTGGCGCAGTCGCGGCCAATCCCAACGCGCCCAGGGCAGATGCCTCCCGGACTGGCCCTGTGCGCACGAGGTTGAAATTGCGCTGCTCTCCGCGCTGCCCCATCGATGGACTCGCGCCGCGCACTTGCGCCGGCAGCCCGGGCTCGGTCTCCACGCAGACACGCGGGATGAGCAACAGGCCAAGCCCCCACGCCAACTCGCGGCTCGCGGGGAGGGGCACCACCTTCACCAACTGCAGGAACTTCGCAACGCGCTCCAAGTCCAGGCGGCGGGCTACGTCGGCGCCCAGGGGCCTCCACCAGCGCGCCCCAGTTGGCAGCACACTGGAATTCTGCGCGAGCCACCTGCCCCTCGGGTTCGGCAGCTCGGGTCTCAGCCCCGAGCATGTCGTGGAGCGCGTGCTCGACGGCCTCGCGGCCCTCGCCCAGTTTCCTGAGCTTGCGCCCAGAATCGTCGGTGACGCGTTGGGCACCAGCTCGAAAAGCAGCGAAATCCCAAGGGTGGCCCGCGAACTCAAAGGCCTGGACCGACCTGGGCACAGAGACCGGCAGCCTCCGCGCACTGCGCGCGGTGCACAGAGACCGCGGAGGTCTCCAAGCGCAGCCGAGACTCAGCTCGGCGGAGACGGGGCACCTGGCGGGACCCCGCGGGATGGGCAGACTGCTCAGCGCCCCGAGCCGCTGCCTCCGATGGCCTGGAGCGCCTCCGCCCTGAGAGAAGTATGGCGATCTGGGCATTGGCATTCACCTCGGCCTCGGCTCGCCTCGCAGCTTGAATCGAAGACTCAGCCTGCTCGCTGACCTCCTGGAGATCTCCAAAATGGGCCAGGTTGGCCACGTTCAGACCGGCAGCACGGGCGGCCAGCTCGCCATGCATGCGGCGGCCGGCAGCGACGAGCTCCTCCGCCTCCGCTACCACGACGTCGTCGATCCTCAGCCTTGCGGTGGCGTCGAGGTGCTCTTCCGCATCCAAGATGCGCGCTGCGAGCTCGGAACGGATGGGGCCCTGCTGGGCCCAGGTCGGGCGCGCCCCCATACAGGCGGATTTTGAGCGAAAAATGCAAACTAATCAAAAAATCAAACATACACACAAAATGCTCAAAGAAATCGCCCCCATACTATGTTTAACCATTCTTGAGAAATCCTCACGTAGACGGACGTGCCTGACTCAATGCTGGGCCTTTGCGCGCATGAGCGCGCCGACGAGCTCGCCCCTCATCTCAGCCTGGTTTCTGGACAACGTCGGCCGCGCGAGCGGTCATCGCCTCGGTGCGGGGGCCGACAGCGTCAGCATCATCTGCGCCTCCAGAACCTCCACGCGCGCCGCAACCCTCCTCCTCACCACACTGTCGTCCATGACAAACTCGCGGGCCGCTGCGACGCCGTCGGAGTCCATGGCCACGGACTCGCCGGCATGGGGAGGGGCCTCACGGGGTCGCTCGACCACGTCGGCTCCGCGGCGTGGACCCTGGTCGCGATCGCCAGGAAGACGTCCAGCAGCATCATCCTGCGCTTGCCGGGCGTGGCCGCGGTCGCGGTTCCTGTCGAGGGGTACTTGCTCATCTCGTGGAGGTACTCGCGAACGTAAACGTTGAAGTCCGCCTGGCATGGGAGGTGCGGGCGCGAACGCCCGCTCCAGCTCAGCAGGCACTTGGAGCCCAAGTCGACGAAGATCCACCAGCGCTTGTACAGGTACTTCTGGAAGATGTGCTGGGGCACCAAGTACAAAGGCCTCGGGAGCCTGCCCAACAGCTTGGTGCAAATCCTGCACGTCCTCGTTATAGTCTCGGGCGGAGTCGAGCGCACTCATGTCAGCGCTGTAGTCACGCATGGCGTCGAACTCGAAATCGTCCATCTCTCCAGCGCCAGCTCCAGCCACATCACCATTTCGGCTGACAACCTCAGCAGCCTGACCAGGTCTGCTGGGTATCGCCTGTGTGGTCATAGGCTGGGTCTCGATCCGCGGTTGCGGCTGAGCTGGGAGAGGTAGTGGCACATGAGAGCTGCTCGCCATCGTCGGCTATAATGGCCTCCACGGGGACCTCAGTGGCCAGTAGCGCAAGAAGCCTCTGGGCCTCCGTGGGACTGAAGGGGAGGCTGTGCTGTTGATTCGGTTTCTGTGGCTGGCCGAGGCGCACCCGTAGGAGGGTGTCCGCTGACGTGGCCAGGCGAAGGAGGAACCGGCGTTGCCGCTGAGGTTCGCTCCTTCGCTTAACCACGACAGGGACGGGTGAGCCCTTTTTCTCAGGGCTCCGCATGTTGGGCTTGAGCCGAAGCGCAGCGTCACGGCGAAAGGTTGCCTGAGACTGCTATCCCTCTTAGTGGGACTGTCAATCCAGAGTGCAAACATGCATTGCATGAGTTGCCACGAAGACTCCAAGACAGATGGCGGTGCCCCGTTGGACTTGCACTAAATGGTCTGGTGGTCTGTCGGCCGGGGAGCGGGGGAAAAAATGCCGGAGGGCCAATTTAGCCCCAGAGGGGGGGATCAGGGTCTAAGTCAGGCCCCGCTTGAGCGCCAGACACCCCCCTGGCGGACTAAATTCTGCTCCGCCGCCACAGCTCATTAATCGACTGGCCCGGCTGGGAAGCGCGAAGCGCCTCGAATTGACAGGGCATGCTCCGCACCACAAGAATTAATGGGTCAGGAAACTGTCCTCTCAAAAGCACGCTGTTTTTCGGCGTGTCGGCCAATTTGCTATCGCTTTTCATAGCGGCATAGAGGCAATCACACAGCGAAAGCAGAGGGGAGAGAGGAGGAGGACGAGGAGAAGAGGGAGGAGTTGGTGCGCTAGCGCCAAATCGAAGTATATCAGCAGCAATTGTGCACCTCCTCCTCCTCCTCCTCCTCCTCCTCCTCCTCCTCCTCCTCCTCCTCCTCATCCTCCTCCTCTCCTCCTTCCTCCTCCTCATCTCCTTCCTCCTCCCATCCTCCATCATCATCATCATCAGTCATCATCATCAACATCATCATCATCATCAGATCATCATCATCATCATCATCATCATCATCATCATCATCATCATCATCATCATCATCATCATCATCATCATCAATCATCATCATCATCATCATCATCATCATCATCATCATCATCATCATCATCATCATCATCATCATCATCATCATCATCATCATCGTCATCATCCATCATCCATCATCATCATATCCATCATCATCATCATCATCATCATCCATCATCATCATCATGTCGTCGTGTCAGCATCATCATCATCATCATCATCATCATCATCATCATCATCATCATCATCATCATCATCATCATCATCATCATCATCATCATCATCATCATCATCATCCCCCTCCTCAGAATCATCATCATCACAACCACCATCATCCTCCCTACCAGTTTGCTTTGACCCTCGCCCTCCCTACCACCCCGCTCCCACGCCTCGCTCCCACTCGCTGGCCATGCTTCTAACGGGAGCCGCAGACCTGGAGCTAGCCGTGGAACTCAACCCTCCTTCCAACTGGAGGAGGGGGAGGGGGAGGAGGAGGAGGAGGAGGAGGAGGAGGAGGAGGAGGAGGAGGAGGAGGAGGAGGAGAAGGGGGAGGAGGGGGAGGAGGAGGGGTAGGAAGAGGGGGGGAAGAGGGGAGGAAGACTGGATGAAGAGGAGGAGGATGAAGATGAGGAGGAGAAGGACGACGAGGAGGAGTAGGAGGAGGAGGAGGAGGTGGAGGAGGACGGGGAGGACATCGACAAAACGGCCCGTGCCCCTGTCCGATGATCAGGGCAGGGGTCCCGCGGCCGGAGGGGCTGGAGCGGGAACGGCGCGGGCACGGATGAGAGGCGGGAGAGGGAAAGGAGATGCGGGGCGCGACGTTGCTGCCGTTCCTCGTTCCCCCTCATCCCCCTCATTTTCCTCCTCCTCCTCCTCCTCCTCCTCCTCCTCCTCACTCCTCATCACTCCTCCTCCTCCTCCTCCTCCTCCTCCTCCTCCTCCTCCTCCTCCTCCTCGCCCCTGGCCAGGCCCATCCTGGGACCAGGAGCGGTGAGTGTGTAACCCGACTCCTCTCGCCCCATCCTCCACCTCCTCTCCTGAGGGGCAACGATAGGGGGGATAGGGATAGGGGGATAGGGGGGGGGAGACATCGACCTGGAATCGGCGATACATCGCCGATAGATCGGCGATAGGCCCCCGATAGTAAACCCGCACTTTCCTGTGCAGGTTGGGGCTATCGTGCCCCTATCGGACATCAGTGGGCGATTGGGGGTCGATGCATCCCCCCCATGTGGCAATCCCCCCCCTGTCGTTGCCCCCAATCTCCGTCTCCCTCCCCCAGAGCCCTCCCTCTCTCCTCCACATCCTCCCCGTCCCCCTCGGGGGCGGGGGGGGCGGGGGGGCCACCTGCGCCAGCCTCTGCACCTCGCCCACCAGGCGATCCACCTGGCTCGCCCGCTCTGGCAAGCTTCGGAAGGGGGCGCGACAAGTGGTGGAGGGGGAGAGGGGGACGGGGACTCTCTCCCGGGCACCCGACGCCGCGGTCTTGTTCGCAACGTTGCTCCGCACATGCCTCGGTCTTTTCCCGACGACCGGCTTGCAGTCCCGAGCTGGACAAGCGCGTCTCACTACTCGCAAAGTGAGAACTCGCAAAATGGTCTGGATCCGCCGAGGGGGATTCGCGATCCACGACATCGAGGCAGACGCTTGTCATTCGGACGCTTGCGGGTAGGCACTTTGCGAGCAGTGGAACGCGGTCGAGAAAGAGCGTTGTTTGACTGTCCCCGGGCCTGGCGCACGGGACGGGCCCCCCGAAACAGAAGAGACGGCGGAAACCTCCCGTCGAGATCTTTGACGACGCGAGGATGTCAGGAGGGAGGGGCGGGGGAGCAGCACCGCGCCGCCGTGCGACGGTGCCAGAAGGAAGGCCAGGAGCGCACTCGAGTTCGGGGGCGGCCAAGAGGGGGGCGTCCAAGAGGGGAGGGCGCAAACCATGGCCGGCGGCATGTGCACGGCCAAGGGGGGGGTCAGGGACGTAATGAAATAAGAAAAGGCGCCATGGCATTTGGGGAAGTATCATGGCCCACGCCATGATATCCACACACACACACACACACACCTTAGTCCCTAATCATCACCCCCCTCTTTGCCGCCCCCGATCGAGCACGCAGTGGGGCGCGCAGCCAAGAACAGGGGGCCAGGGCTGCCTGGGTGGTGTCCGCGCAGTGGACCGGAGCGCCATCCGCGGAGCCCAGGGTAAGTGCGGAACAAGGAGAAACAGAGCCTCGGAAACGGGGACATTCAGAGCCTCGCTCCCCTGGAACCGCAGCGGGGTCCGGCGGCGGAGCCCGGCAGGGCTCGGGAGCGAGGAGGCTCTGTTTGATCCCTCGGCACAAGCGATCACGTGCCAAAATGATCTCAAGCAGACTTGAGCAGAGCCAGCAGCAGCAGGCGAGAGGGGAAAAGGAGGGGGAAGGGCACGATAAGAGGGTGAGCAGGGGTTAGATCCACCAAGAGCCTGTCGCTTTTCACACGGTTCCTTAAACCTTGTGGATCTGAGCACGCCAAACTCACAAATCTAAAGAGACAGTTCCCAGAATACAAGGGATATGCACTAGCGCCCGCATAAGCACGGCGGGAGCGACCCGCAAATACATATAACATCAACACGTTCGCAAGCCTCACTCATCCTTATCCTTTCTTCCGCAGATAACACTGCCTCATATCAGCTATCCTCTCGATCATTTACACTCCGGGCTACGTCTCCAGAGCTCCCGGCGTGAACTTCCCGTTGTTGGTCAGCTCCTTCACGCGCGCCCCCCAGCGCTCTCGAGCCACACGCCTCGATGTCTTCACCATCTCGGCGCTGAACTCGATGCTCCAGGTGCCGCGCCCCAGCGTTTCCCGCAAATGGTATGCGGGCATCTCCTTCGTCAACACGTCACTCTGCACTTCCATCTGTCCACCTCACCATGGTCTGAGTCCTGCCCAGAATCTCACGGATACTCGCCAACTCTAATTTCACCGACTTCTGAGCTGAACTGCCAACACCCACAGACGAGTCAAGCCTATCATGTCCGTCCTTGGAATCCGCGACCACCGTCATCGGGATCTGCCAACCGGACAGCCTCATACTTGCGCCCCGAGCCACGGGGCCATAGATCATCTCCGCCATCTGAACACGTCATCCTTGAGCCACTTCAACTGCATTTCCAACGGCAATCACCTCCGCCTCGCAGGAGCTTGCCGCCGCTCTCTTCAGCTCGTGGCTCTTGCCCTCCAGCAACCAGCACAACCAGAATCGTCCGACACCTCCGCGCACGAACCCCTTGTCTGCACACGAGATCAAGTAGCCGCCCCGGGCCCCGATCTTCTCCGTCGCCGGGCCCAATTGCAGCCCCGCCCCATCCATCGTCACGTTGCCCGAAGAGCTGCCCGACACCACCACGAGACCAAACCTCCTGGGGTCGATCGGCCGGATCACAATCTTGAACGTCGAGTCGTGATTCAGCTCCTTCAGCACTTGGTTCGCCTTGATGAGCGCCGAGACTCTCGGCTTCTTTTTTTGCGGCCCTTCTGGCGCCGCAAGACCGCTAGGTCGCACGAGTAGTCCACGCGCAGCTGGGTCACGACCCAATTGATCTTGCCGACCACCTGCTGATAATGCTTCCACTCCGCCGCGTTCATTGGCAAGCGGGCCGCCGCTCATCTGCCCCAGGGCGCCGCCACAGGCTCCAGGCCGGCCGCGTACTCCATCATGTCGATGTTGATGGCTCCGTCGGGCCCCCGCTTGGAACGTCGGCCGCAGAACACGACATCATCGCACTCCTCATTTGCGAGCCCGAACTGCTTGCCAAACGCGCCCACCACCTTCGTCATCTCGTCGTTGCCCGCCCAGAGGAAGTCGCCCGCGCAGATGCAGACGCGCCCCCACAGGCTCCTTCATCTCCAGGTCGTGCAACACTGGGAAGAAGGCGGGGTCCGAGCGAGCAGCTTACGAGCCACTGTAAGCACCCTCAGATGCCACTGCCTCGGCGCTGACGGCAGTCCGAACACGCCCTTCCGCGCCATCGCAAGCCGACCTCGCGGAAAATCGGCGAGCGCGGGCCCATGCAGAGGGGCGCGCATCACCAGGCCACGCTCGCCCACCTCGCCCTTTTGGGAAGCACCGCTCACATCCTTGGATCCGAACTTCCATCCCATATGCGACGCCGCCACTTGCGTCGAAATCATATCTGACTGCGTCGCGGCGAATGGAACATCCACCCGCGCGCTCGACTTCTCGTCGGATCTGCCTGGGTCGCCGCCGTTGACCACGAGCCTCGCGTTAGCCTTCGCGGCAGGTCGTTCGCCTCCGTTCTCAGCGGGGCATTCTTGTCCGTCAGCACCCACCGCGTGCCCACGACGCAGCCGCCCTTGCCCTCGCGTTTCATCGACTCCTCGAGCCCGGCGGACTCCTCTTCCAGCAGCACCTCCATGGACTCGGCGTCGATCCACTTCGCCCACGGGAACGCTGCTGCTTCCTCGTAGTTCGCCTTCGTCGGCGGGCCCATCCGACTCCAGACCTTTTCTTTCCAGGCTTGAACCTGCCCGAGCATCGCCTCGAACTTGGGTCGTTGACCGGCACTGTCTCCAGGTGATCCAGACATCGTCGCCGATCCGCCTCGGGAGCACCTTTGAGCCATGCCGCGGCTCTCTTCGCTACACCTTTGATCCAAAAAGCCTCGTCATGATGTTTAGGTTCTGGAGGTCCGTCGCGCCCAGCACGAGATGGCGCCTCTGGCAGCTCGGCCTCCTCCACATCTCGCATTCGCCCCCGCCGGGGACCCCCCTGCGCCGGCTGCGGAGATTCCGCCGCCAGCCCCTGATCACCTCGGCCTTCTCGAGGGGAGGCGTGCTCGGCGCGAAGTTGCCGCGGGGCCCGAACTGGCCCTCGGGGATGACGTTCGCCACCGGCGCAGGTCGAGCTCTCGAAGTCCCGGGTTGCTCTCTCACTTCACTCACACGCTTCTGGATGGTCTTAGCAACGCGCAGCGCCTTAAGATTTGTCTGGGCCCTCGCCTTGGCCTCGCAGCCGCTGCGCAACCTCCTGCAGGAAGTCGGTCGCCCCGCTCTGCCGGGAACTTGTCTTCCTTGAGAACTCAGCGCTCGAGGTCGGCTCGATCTCACCGTCACCCGCAGCGCCAACCACTGCCGCAGTCACGCCTGCCGCGGTCACCTCGCTCGGCTGGGCCTGCACCCCCCCACAGGTCCACGTGACCCACCACGGCTTCCTCAGCCCGCGAAGGCCGAGCGATCTCCTCTGGCGCCCCAGGTTCACCATCATCAGCCTGATCATCTTCGTCTTCTCCCTAGCACGCATTGGTCGCACCCTCCACGTCGAGCTCCCTGTCGCCCTGCATGTCGAGCACCGCCTTCTCCGTGATATCCAGCTGCAACCTGGCGCTGATGCCCAGCGCTTCATCGGGCGACGCGCGGCGGACCGCCGCGGGGTCGCACTTGGTCGACAGGCTCTCGCACGACACGCAGATGGCTGCCCGCCCCACACCGATGACCACAGCTGGCCCATGCCAGGCCTTGCCCTTCCACCGCAGGTTGTTGCGCTTGCCCTCGCGGTAGAAGTAGACCGCGCCGCCTAGCTTCACACTCGCGCCGGGTGGCGCCCGGCAGCCGCGGGCAACCAGGGCACGACGCAGTCGCTTGCAGGCGCCCAGCCTGTCCATCGCCACCTTCGCCGCGCTGTAGATCTGCAGTCGCTTCGCCACGCAGGGATCGTTGCCCACGGCAACGCACACCGCGAGCTGAGACCGCCCGCGGGTGCTGAGCAATACCCACGGCAGCTGCAGGGGCCTTCCCAGCACGAGCTGCGCCGGTGAAATCCCAGACCCGCTGATCCGCTGGTTCTTGGCCGAAGTGAGCATCACGGCAGCAACCGTCACTTTCAGATCGGTCTCGATATCCGCCCCCGCGGTGCTCGCCTTCCAGAGTACCTCCCATTCCCCCCCAGCACGCTCGCACAAGCCCGTCTGCCACGGCGCCTCCACTGCAGTGAACCACACCTGTACACAACAGCCTTCCAGCAGGCGGAACACCTCCTGGTAGAACTCGCCGCCGGTGTCGCGCACCAGCGAGTTGGGCATCCCAGCCCAGCTGAGCCAAACCAACTCCAGCGCTTGGGCCACGACGCCGGGGCGCCTGCTCTCGATGGGCGCAAACACCTGGGATTCGGTCTTGACGTCCACGGCGTTGAGCATCTCCAGCGCCACGCCCGTGTTCGTGGGCACCGTGAACAGGTCGATCTCGATATGCCCGCCAAGCTCCTTCACCTCCTGGACTCTCGCCATGAAACCTAGTGCGTTCAACGGCAGGCCCGCTCATCTCATGGCACACTGGGCACTGCAACTGCACCGCCGCCGCGATCGCCTCGTCGCTGGCCCCACAAGCGCGAAACGCTCGCACTAGCAGATCCTTCGAGGGGTGTCGAAGATTCTTGTACATGCGCAGCACCGCGTTCTTCACCTCCTTCGACACCTGTACCTTCGTCAACTCCGTCGTATCCCCCAGGGGTTCGTCAGTGGCCGGGTAGTCCACGAACCCCCTGTCGCCCACCTTCTCGGGATCTGCCTTTGAGACCTCATCCACATCAGGCACCTCGTTCGCCCCGAAGGTTCAGCATGCCCTTCACGATGCCCCTCGCCAGCTCAGACGCGCAGTGGCCCGCCCGCGCGGCCTCGCTCGGGCCTCCCATGACGAGGTCGCGCTGGTGGGATTTGTCGCACGGTCTGTCGAGATCCACGAGCAGCTCCTCGCGCGACGCCACAGACCTCGTCGGCCCCCCATGTGCCCCCCCCCCCCCCACGTTCTGCAGTGAGCCCATGCATGCACTGGCCCACCTCCGCGGGGCAGCCCTGCTGGATGAGTCTCGAAGCTCTGGCTCACCCCATGCCCGAGACCACCTCGGGTTCTCGATCATCCAGGCACCCCCATAACCCTTCACGGCCTTCGACGCCTCCTTCATTAAACGGGGACAGGGTCGATCTGGATCTCGCCGCTCTCGAACCTTCACTTGATCCTTCTGGAAGTAGGTCAGGTCACTCCAGGGCCCGCAGGGGAAAGCCATCAGCACCAGCGTTGACTTCTGCGTCCGAATGCATTGCAGCGCCACTCGACGCTGCTGAGGCGACCTGAGGTCGTCGCCAAACTCCAGCGAGTGGCTCCCCATGGAAAGAAAACCCTGCCTAGCCTCCTCCTTGCGCGCCGCCTCCTTCGTTGTGAACACCTCCATGATCCACGGCTGGTTCTCGCCCTTCTCGCTGGCCACAGCCTCGCACTCGGCCCCCCACAAGTCGAAACCTGGTCCGAACTCCGCAAGGCAGGCCTCGGGCCCGGCGTTGACCGCCTCTGGGTCGCGCCGCAGGGAGCGCAGCTGGTCCTTCACCAGAGCGTTGGTGCCGTTCTTCATCTTCTCCACGTTCGGGCTCAGGTCGACACGACTCGTAAAGTTCACCTACTCCACGGTGTTCAGCGGCACCATCATGCCGATCCTAGCGGCGCCGAGCAGCCATCTCGACAGCACCGAATGCCCCCGAGCCGCAGGTCGCGCTCGAGGATCGAATGTTGGAGGTCGTGGCGCAGCGCAGCCGGCTGCCGCGCCTCTCGAGCCCATCCGAGCTCGCACGAACAGCACCTGGTCGCACGCGCAGGCCGCGCTTTTCAGCCCGGGCATCGCCACCAGTTCCGGGCCGCCGTCTGTCGGCACCTCACGGTTGCGAGCGCAGTCTACCAGCTCGCTCTTGTTCTTGAGACCCTGGGGCGGCAGCACTCGCATGCACCTCCATCCGGCCGCGCTCGATGCCACCGAGCACGGCGCCCCCTGGGCCGGGCTGCCTGCCGGCCCGGCGGAGCCAGAGGCTCCCAGCAGAACGCCCACGCTCACGAGTGCCCCGCCTTCCTGGTGGGGCGCCCTTCGCCTTTGCCTCGATCCTGCCTCCATCAGACGAGCTATCAGTACCTTGATGATCATGTGCTTCGCTCGCGGGACCTCCAGCACCTCTGCCATGTCCTCCAGCACATCCCCGGGAACACGCATGGGCTGGCCCCGGTCGCAAAGCAGGGGTCGGCCCTCAGACGCGGCGGTCCTCGGCTTCTCGGCCGCAGCCTCCAAGTAGAGCCAGGTGATCGCGTTCCTCGTCGGGTCGAGCTGCTCGAACATCTCTTCGTTCGGCGGGCCCTCGACCCACCGCAGCCCTTCGATAATGTCGCCCGTGCCCATGCCGATCATTTCGCAGGCCCTCACCAACTTCCAATGCGGCCCAACGCGGTCCGAGGTCTCGAGCGCCCTGGCGCATCAGCCCCAGCGCCCCCGCATCTCCACGCCAGAGACGTCGATCTCACCGTCGGGCATATCCCAGTCGTCGCCATTGCGATCATCGCCCGGCACGGCCTCTTCCTCAGCAGTGCGTCGATCTGCCTCTCGAGCAGCCATCTGTGATCGCACCGTCATCAGCGCCTCCTCCACCTTAGACTATACTCTGAACACTGGCAAGGTCGCCAGGGTTCCTGGCGGAGGCTTCCAATCGTCGCGCGGGAAGATCGGCAGAAAGCAGCGCCCGCCGCACGTCTCGCCCCGGCGCTTCAGCGCGATGCCGAGCTCGTCCGATTGGATCGAGTCCTCCGCGAAGTCGACGTTGGCACCCATGCCTCTGGGCACGCCCTTGCCGACCAGCAGCTGCAGCACGGAGTCCTCGACGACCGAGGAAGCCACGTAGACGTCGACCCCGAAGACCGACGCCGGCGCCGCCCAGCACTCCCTGGAGACCTGCTTCAAGCCGTTCCCAAACAAGAAAAGGGCAAGCTGGGGCTCCATCTGGATGCGCTCGTCGATCCCCAGCTGCTTGCAGACACCCTTCGCGTAGGCGTCGCCGGAGACAACGCCGCGGCAGGCTGAGCCCAGGGTGCCATCATCGCCTCGACCACCGATGGATGCGGATGATAGTAGTACATCCTGAACTTCGCACCCCTCGCTCGACTGGAGGGGAACGCCACCCCCGACGCCGAGCGATCTCGCGGCGACGAGTGCCTCAAATTCCCGCGCGCAGCCTGCCTCCTCAACCTCCTGGCCCGCGCCCTCTGCCATCTCCAGGTAGTCGCGTCTGCATGCGGCGCAGCGCGCGCCGCGATCACCACCAATGCACGCGCAGTCCCTGCACCACGGCATCACGCTCAAGTGCCCGAGGTCGCTCTCGGTCAGCATCGTCTCGAACACCTCTCGCGAATTCGCTCTTTGCGCGTCGCGGACCTCCTGTGCGTCGAGAAAGATGACCGCCATCGCGTTCCGCTCGAACACCTCCCGCGAACCCGCTCTCTGCGCGTCGCGGACCTTCTGTGCGTCGAGCCGGTCGGCCACCATCGCGCCCCTCGACCTCGCCATTTGCCACAGCTCCCTCTCGGCCTGCTCAGCCCTCAATTTCTTCAGCTTCAAGCGGCAGGCGTCACCTGCCCAGTGCCCTTTCTCGCCACATGCGCGGCAGTCGGGGCCCTCTTGTCGGGCCCGGTCTTGTTCTCACCGAGGGCGGGCATGAACTTCCCACTGTTACTCGAACTCGAACCTGACCCCCTACCAGAGCCCCTGCCACCAAACTTGCGGTCTTCCTACAACTCCTCCACTCGCTTCTTGCTCTCACGCACGGTGATGAGGCCCCCCATCATCGATTCCACGCCGCTCTCCAAATTCCCGAGCTCCTGCGCCTGCTCGGGGTCGTGCTCGGCCCCCTCGAGCACCGTTGAGAGCGCCTCCAGCTCTGCGGCGAGGATACCCTCGATGTCATGGTCCTGCTCGACAGTGCGAGCCTTTCCCGTCGCCTCGTCGTCGGCGTCGCCGTCGAAAAAAACGAGCTCCGCATTCAGAACCTCGAGCTCGCCCTCGCCACGCTGGCTGAGCCAGCCCAGGTCCTCCGTCAAATTGGCCTCTTTGAACTGTCGCCTCACCTTCTTCTTCAGCAGCTGTGTCCCAGGTCTTTTGAAGGCGATCGGCCTCCTGCTGCGGTCGAACATGTTAGATCGCAGCCCCGCCATGCGCACATTGGAAAGCACGCGCATCATCGCCGGCACCACCTCGCGAATCTCTATACTTCCGCCTGCCGAGGTCATCAGCATGCTCTTCTGAACATATGTCAAGCCCGCCTTCTCGATGACCAGCCCGCGTGCTCGGCGGCAGAGCTACGTCCTCTTCATATAGCTGGCTCCGAGCTTCGCCGAACCTAATCATCCAAGCATTCAGGGCCTCGAAGGCGCGGCGATGCACCTGCTTGTAGAACTAGATCATCACCTGGCCTCTTCTGCTGGGTTCGTCCGCGCCAATTGTCGCGAGCACCTCCATCGGACGACTGATGCTCGCCATCATGTCGGGCTCCTCCCAATGGCCGCGCTACTCCTCTTTAGTCTCGACGTCCTCTTGGGTCGCCTCCGCGGCGACGTCTGCGTCCAGCTTCTCGTCTGGATACCACATCCACGGCTTTTTGCGCAGCTCCACCAACGGGATGGACTTGCCCAGCGTCTTCGCCAGGCCCGTCAAGCACCTCACCATGCGAGTTGCCCACGACCACCTAACGTCCAGGTTGATTCCCCGGGTCGCCTCTCGTCCACTGTGACGTTTGAACCCAGCTTGTCGTGGATGGCATCTGCCACGACCATGTTCCTCCTCCTCCTCCTCCTCCGCTTCCCTCAGCGGAAGGGCACCCGGGTTGATGTCGATCTGGAGGCGATGCGTGCCGCATGGCTCCCGTCGTCGTAATCAGTATCCTCGTCCTGCTCGTAGTAGAATTTCCTCACGTCGAACTCTCCTTCACAAAACCTCTTTGCTGTCGCCGCCGCACAGCTGGCGCGCCACCAGGACGCTCCGCTACCATTGCGGAACTGGGGAGATTCAGAGCCTCGCTCCCCAGGAACCGCAGCGGGGTCTGGCGGCGGAGCCCCGCAGGGCTCGGGAGCAAACAGGGTCTCACTTATCCCTGGGCACACGCGATCGTATGCCAAAATGATGTCAAGACGACTCGAGCCGAGCCGGCAGCAGCAGGCGAGAGGGGAAAAGGAGGGGGAAGGGCACGATAAGAGGGTGAGCATGGGTCAGATCCACCAGAAAAGTTCGTCGCTTTTCACAAAAAGCGCGAGGCGCGGCCAAGCCCTGCCGCCGGACGAACGCTCCCGGCCCGAACCCGCCGAAGGCGCCCAACCAGGCCATCGTCCACGAGTGGGCCGCACGAGAAGGTTGGCCACCGGGCGATGCTCCCTCCTGCCAGTTGCATATATGTTAGAACTCGGAAGCTCGCACCTCAACATGTTCTTCGGCATCCGCCCCCCATGCAGTTGACAAGAAGCGCCAGCCTGTCATCGTTCGGGCATCCCTTCCCCGTGCAAATTTCGGTTTCGCGCGGGTACTTTTTGGCTCAATTTTGAACACGGACCGACCGTCCTGGCATTCCTATGGGCCCACCACGATGTGTTCTCAGAACCCAAAAATGTTCTAAGAACAAAAACAATGCTCTTAATAAACCCGATGTGTTAGAACAAGCCAATATCAACCATAAATGTTCTAAGAACATTTCGTGGAAACCACAAAAGGTTCTTAGAATATTGTTTGGTAGGGCTATAAGCGAGCCAGGACGCTTCGCAAAAAAAACGCCATAAACATCAACGTTTGGCGTTCCGTGCGGACTTCCTGGATCTGCCGTGGACCTCCCCTCCCTGGCGCGCGGAGCGCGCCAAGGGCGGCGCCGGAAGCGCCGCCAGGAGGCCCCAGCGCGGATCCGAGAAATCAATGCGGAGCGGAAAAAATATGAGTGTGGCGTTACCATCTTCTTCGATATGTTCGATTTTGTGTGTTTTTGATGCCCGATGATCCAAGATGCGTCTCGATGGTCCTCGCGGCGAAAAAATGCACACGTCCGAGCGGTGGCAAAAGCTGGGGGGCCGCCTCCCGCCGGCTCCCCGGGCTGGTGCTCTGCTTTCCGCGGTGCCCCCCTCGCATCACAGACGTGCCCGCGGGAGGCCCCCCTGCGCCGCGGCCTGGCCAGGTGGCACCTGCCGCCACGAGACCGACCACTCTTTATCCCAGACTTGCTTTTCGGAAAAGCAAATCTGGGATAAAAGAATTTTTAATCGTCGGATCCGACGAAGAAAAACCACTTTTATCTCCCACGGATCCGACGAGGAAAAGCCTTTTCCTCGTCGGATCCGTGGGAGATGCGCAGAAGTTGCGCAGATCTACTGACCAGTCTGAGTACTCGTTGGCAGATTCGACATGACATCCATTTGGGGGTAAGTCTAGAGAGTTAGCCTGGCGAAGGACCCAACCATACGTAATTGTGGATACAGCAATTGTGAATACCATCTTCGCCCGCGCTCCCTATGTGGCCACGGCTTCCCGCCGGAGCCCGACATGCTCAGGGACACGTTTGTGGCCGTTTTCGCGGGCGCCGACGACCAGGAGGACGGCGTCCCCCTGACCGAAAAGCAGAAGCAGGAAAGGGTTCTGAGAGCCATGAGGGAGACTGCCATTGGCGCCTTCGGTGGAGCTCCTATGGGGCCACGATCCTCATGAGGGGTGTGCCGAAATGGCCCGAGGCCTCCATGCGAACCCTGCCACTGGGGGCCTTCGGTGGAGCTCCCTATGGGGCCACGATCCTCGTGAGGGGTGTGCCGAAATGGCCCGAGGCCGCCATGCGAACCCTGCCACTGGGGCCTTCGATGGAGCTCCCTATGGGGCCACGATCCTCATGAGGGGTGTGCCGAAATGGCCCGGGGCCGCCATGCGAAAGCTGCCACTGAGGCCTTCGGTGGAGCTCCCTTATGGGGCCACGATCCTCGTGAGGGGTGTGCCGAAATGGCCCAGGGCCGCCATGCGAACGCTGCCACTGGGGCCTTCGGCTATGGGGCCACGATCCTCGTGAGGTGTGCCGAAATGGGGCGGGGCCGCCATGCGAACGCTGCCACTGGCGCCTTCGGTGGAGCTCCCTATGGGGCCACGATCCTCGTGAGGGGTGTGCCGAAATGGCCCGGGGCCGCCATGCGAACGCTGCCACTGGCGCCTTCGGTGGAGCTCCCTATGGGGCCACGATCCTCGTGAGGGGTGTGCCGAAATGGCCCGGGCCGCCATGCGAACCCTGCCACTGGGCCTTCGGTGGAGCTCCCTATGGGGCCACGATCCTCGTGAGGGGTGTGCCGAAATGGCCCGGGGCCGCCATGCGAACGCTGCCACTGGGCCTTCGGTGGAGCTCCCTATGGGGCCACGATCCTCGTGAGGGGTGTGCCGAAATGGGGCGGGGCCGCCATGCGAACCCTGCCACTGGGGCCTTCGGTGGAGCTCCCTATGGGGCCACGATCCTCGTGAGGGGTGTGCCGAAATGGGGCGGGGCCACATGCGAACGCTGCCACTGGGGCCTTCGGTGGAGCTCCCTATGGGGCCACGATCCTCGTGAGGGGTGTGCCGAAATGGCCCGGGGCCGCCATGCGAACGCTGCCACTGGGGCCTTCGGTGGAGCTCCCTATGGGGCCACGATCCTCGTGAGGGGTGTGCCGAAATGGCCCGGGGCCGCCATGCGAACGCTGCCACTGGGGCCTTCGGTGGAGCTCCCTATGGGGCCACGATCCTCGTAAGGGGTGTGCCGAAATGGGGCGGGACCGCCATGCGAACGCAGCCACTGGAGCCTTCAGTGGAGCTCCCTATGGGGCCACGAAACGTTGTACTGCGTGGGTGAAACGCAGGGAAGAGGGGGGAGGAGGGGGAGGAGGGGAGGAGAGGAGAGGAGGAGGAGGAGGAGGAGGAGGAGGAGGAGGAGGAGGAGGAGGAGGAGGAGGAGGAGAAACGCGGGGCGACGTCTCTTCAAAACGAGGACCCAACACCACAGGATGGTTGGGAAAAAAACAGCATAATCATGAACTTTTGGCGCTGCGCGCAGATTTCCTGGATCTGCGCTGGACCCCCCTCCCTGGCGCGCGAAGCGCGCCAGAGGCGGCGCCGGAGGCGGCGCCAGGGGGTCCCATTTTGCTTCACGTCGACGTCGCCGACGCACTGCCGACGTCGACGATGCATCGCCGGTGCATCGCCGATACATCGGTGATGTATCGCCGATGCATTGGCGATGCGGCGAGATCCTCCAACCCCATCTACTCCGACCCCATCTACTCCAACCCCTTCTGAAAAGTTTCCTGTGTCCTCAGGGAAGGCTTAGAAAACTTCTCAGAAGGCCAGGGGACTTCCGAGCCTGCCGAGAAGGCCCGCCCCTTCTCACTTCCCCCTGGGTTCGCCGCCGAGGTGCCCCAAAATCCCACCAGTCCTCTGGGCGTAGGTAGTCTAGGGAGGCTCCTGTTCCAACCCCTCCCTCTTCCCCTTCGGGAAAGGTTTAACCCCACTCCCGACCCCCCCCCCTGGACCTGGATGGGGGGGTTCGCGAGGCGTTGGAGCGTCCAAGATGGCCCAGGATGGCTCTAGGAGGGCCTCAAAGAGGCAACTCGCCTGGGCATCGTTTCTGGATGGGCTGGGGGGATACTTTTGGTACGCGGGCGCGCGAAGCGGGTCGAACGCCAGGCAAGCGCGTTTCCGAACCAGCGGCCTCGATGACTTCGCGATTCTGATATTGCGCTCTCGCGCATATGAATTTGATAAGTCAGCAGTGATTAGCCTGTAGCACTGTTTGACGAAGCTGCGGTTGCAGTCGTCGAAAGCGATTCGACATGAATCGAACGACCCTGACAAATGTCACTCAAACCACTGCTTGCGTCCGAGTGCTATCTGCTGATGTACCGCTGCAACTCACAATGTGTGTTCCTCCCCTGGTACAAGTAGTTGGCCCGTCATTCTAACTCATAGGCTTCCTCCTCTTCCTCGTTCATATCCTCTCTTTCATCCTTTGCCTCCTCCTCCTCCTGCTCCCATTCCGCTCTGCCCCTCTCCCTTCACCTCCCCCTTCATCTCCCCCATTCATCTCCTCATTACCCATCCTTCCCTTCCTCTTCTCCTCTCCTCTCAGAACCCAGAAATCGCCTTTCCGATTAGTCCCCCGAAACCACGAACTGTACAGCTCCGTTCGTTTCTCTCGGGCACCACATCAGTCCATGGCTCCATACTCGGAGTTCCAGAATCCCGAGTTCTCGACTCTGGATTTCTGTGTCTCTCACATCTTCCCATTCCCCCCCTGATTCCCTTCCTCCCGCCTGTCCTCCTCCTCCTCCTCCTCCTCCTGCTCCTCCTCCTCCTCCTCCTCCTCCTCCTCCTCCTCCTCCTCCTCCTCCTCCTCCTCCTCCTCCTACCCCGTCTTCCGCCGTTACACCCCTTTCCCTCCCCCCCCCTCTTCCTCCCCCCTCTCCTCCTCTCTGCTCGTCCTCTCCTGTAGTGGCCCGCCTGCCCCTGGAGGTCGGCGGAGTCGCCACTGGCCTCGGCGACGCCAACAACGGCGGGGGCATCCAGGGGGCTGGCAGGGGGGCAGGAAGAGGAGGACACACGATGGGACACCGTTTCGGACCTGACCCAAAAAAGGCGGAAGACCTCATGGCCGAAAGCACTGCCTTCTCACGTACGCCTGGGAGGGCGCATGAGGCAGGCAAGAAGTACCCTGCGACTTACCCAAGCCAAGCTTGCACCTATTGACCAGAACGGTCGGCCGATATGAATATGGATAGCTGCAACGGCAATGCAAAAACCGCTTGGGTTGTGGAAACTACACGGGGTGCGCGTGCCACACGACTCACAGGACACCAGTAGTAGGACGAGGAGTGAGGCCCCAGGCTTCAGCCCCCAGCTGCAACGAGGTCACATCGAACCTGAAAGAAACGTCACTGCGCTGGAGCAACGACAGTGGCGACAATGTCGCAGTTCGCAACAAAGGCGACGGCGAGGTCTGAACTGATCTGGATGAAACGTCTCTCCGCTGGACCCCCCAAAAGCCCACGAAAACGGCGACGCTGGACCTCGCAAGAGCCCGCGAAACTGGCGACAACTACACTGTCCGCACCCCCGCAATAGCCACGAGGTCAAGTCTGGGAATGCGTAGGACACCCCTCCGCTGACCCCCCAGGGCCCACGAAAGTGGCGACCTTTGCGCAACTCGCAACCCCCGAAAAGCCGCGAGATACAGTCTGGGTCTGCGTAGGACACCCTTCCGCTGGACCCCCCAGGAGCCACCAAAAAGGCGACAACTGCGCAATTCGCAGCCCCCCAAGGAACCGCGGGATCGGGTCCAGTCTGTAATCGCGCAGCGCGGGACACCCCTTTCACTGGAGCTCCCAGGAACCCAGGAAAATGGCGACAACTGCGCTGTTCGCAGCCCAAAGAACCGCGAGGTCCAATCTCTCTTCGGAACAAGGACCCAGCCATAAGGAGGCCGGGAAAAACTGGCCATGGGGCGCACGAGGCGCGCCGCTGAAACACATCGAACACACATGGAGAAGCCAGGCAAGGAAGAAGCCCCGAAGGGCAAAATGATTCAAAGCCTGGAAGACAAGGGTACGAGGGGGCGGTAGGCCTCTTGGCCGCCGTCCTCGTCCTGCCAGCGGTTCCCACGGCGTTTCCGAGGAACGGCCCTGTCACCTCAATGCGAAAGAGAAACCGGCATATCCGCTGAACTTCTGCGGCGATTGTTGGTCGCAATTCCAGAAAATCGATGGGCCTGGGCATTGCCAGCGACCCTCCAGGCCCCAACCTCCGACGCCGGGTTCTCTTGCATACCGTGGAGCGCCACCCGCCCCCCATGGCCCCCGTGACGACCACGGACGTGTGCGGCCTCGGCAAAGACGGGCTCGTCGACCTGGCCTGGCACCTACGCCTCAACTGCGGCCTGGCCATGCACCTGCGCTGGATCGGCCCGTGCCCGCTACAGCCAGGCCCTTGTTGCGCTGGACCCTTAAGACCACGAGGTCGGCCAACTCTGGGGCTCCCTCATCATCGTCTGACAGCGCGGCATGGGGCGGAGATACGGGATCACCGACCTCAACCACTGACCCTGGCCCTACCAATCGAGGCAGTTCATGTTCGCCCACCTGGTCGTCATCGACCCCAGCGCACGCGGATAACCTGGACCTTCCCGAGGACGTGCTCTCCTCGCCTTCACGCAGACGCTCCGTCAGCACGGTTTCCAGACGTGGCTGCAATTGCGCAAAGCACCTGGTCCAGATCGGCACGCACGAGGTCACACCTGATTTCCTGCACGTAGACGCTGGGCGGGCCACCCTATCTACGCCTCGCCCGCTCCTCGACCTGGTTCCGCAAGACCTGCCGACCCGCCCGCCGCCGTCAAAGCGGAACGCCCGTTCCCTGGACTCACGCACGGACTTCAGGCGGGCCCCCGGGGCCAACAGGCAAGAAAGGACGGCGCAGCACGATACGGTCGACTACGCTCGGTCCGCGGACCTCACCATCGACAGCGCGCAGAAGTCCTGGATCGACGGGCGACAGCGGCGGGCAGTAGCCCAGCAGCTCTACCACTTTTCGACAATTCGAGACCCACGCCGCAGGCCCCTGGGAGATTGCGCCGAATTCCTGGTCACCATTTACGGCCCGAAAGTCCCTGAGGACTGAATGCCGCTAGCCCATGTGGTCAACTACCTCACCACGGCGATTCATCGGGGTGGAGCAGGGCCCCGAGAGCAGTGACAGGCCTCATTTGAATCTGAAGCCTTGCACCGCGGCGCCGACCCCTGGAACACTCCATCGGGCGCCAGGAACGCTTCCTGGCATCAGTCAGTACAGGCAGCCGGGGAGCACGGCACTGGCCCCATACGCGTCCCCCACGACTGCCTGCCCACGCGACACAAAGGACGCCGTCCCGGAGGCTGCCCGAAGGCGGCTCTAAGCACTTCATCTGCAGGAACTCTACGAAGTCGACAGCGCCGTAGTTCCTCCAAATGTGGGGAGTAGCTGTTCTGCGGTAGCCGTGCCACTGGAGAAAAAAAAAAAGAAACAACAGCAAGGTGAGCGAGAGAAGTAGAGCAGGAAAGCGTTGTTCGCAAGAGGCCAAGTCCATGGGGCCAGGCTGCTGGTGTCACTACCAGCACGGCAGCGCCCAGCGGCTGGGAGAGCGACGTCAGTGCCGCGCCCAGGGGGCAGGACGACCCCCCCAGCCTGGGCGCGGGCCCCACGGCCCCCCAGTTCCCCAGGACCAAAGGCAGCCATTCCCCAGCAGTGGCCCCAGCACCGCGGCGACGAGCGCCCCCTGCAGCTCGCAAACTGGGGAGGCAAGAATGGACCAGCGGCCTCCACGGCACATGGACCCACAGACTGGATGTTTCAAGGATGGGGTCCCGAGTGATGAGGTCCTTAGGATGGGTTGCGACTCAAAGGTGGGTCTGCATTGCTTGAGGCACCTCGTCCTTGGGACCCCATCCCTCAGAACCCCATCCTTGAATCACCGACAAACGACAGCAGCAGCGACGTGGACAAGCAACCAGGTTTTTTGCGACGCGCGCGCTGAGCGGTCGTGGCGCCGCGCGGCGGCGCCAAACGCCTCGAGAGGCGGTGCCCGGATCAGGCGAGTGCACCTAATTGGCGGGGGAGCCCGCCACACACGAACCGCACAGGGGAATGCAGGGCTGCGCGTGTGAAGGGCAGCTGCCTCCGAAAGAAGCGTCATTGGCAGCACACCGCATGACGGGGCGGGGCCCAGGCAGCACGGCTAGCAAGCAACCAGGCACCCCGCCAGCCCACTGCGACCCGGAACGGAACCGCCTTCGCCTGCCTCGCCAAAGGACGCGGACACCAGTCCAGCCGACGGCACAGCGGAGGGCGCAGCGCCCCAGCAGTCCCAAGGGCCACCGCCGCCCACACCACTAGCGGCAGCCAGCAACCCGGCAAAGGCTGAGTGGCCTGGGGGCGTCCCAAGGGCATACCCAGCCTCGCGAAGGTTCTCGCAAGCGTGGGATCGCTGGCGAGCCAGTCGATGGGGCCCCCGCGGGCGCGGTGCGCTCGCAGCCAGCTCTGCAAGCACCGTGGGGGGGATCCTGGGCATCCACTCAGCGGCAGACGAGCAGGACCAGGGGGCGGTACCGTGGATCCACCTCCAGCGGCGAGAACGCCTCCAGCCGACCGCACTTCGAAGGCCCCGCTGGAGCACCGCTCTACAAGAAGCACCGGTGCCAGATATAGTGTGAGCCTGGATACTTTTATTACTACTGGGGCGAAGTCCGCTACAACGACAAGCGCCCGGAGTCCCCCTCCCAGGTGGTCTTTCGGCTGCAGAAATAGGCAGGAGCAGTGTTCGTCGGAAGGTGGCACGCTTGGTGCCACGAGGACGCCGAACTCGACGGGCCTACGACCCGCGCCGTCAGCCTGGAGTAGCCAGGTTCTGCCAGAACTGCCTCACCTCGCTCCGCGATTTCTGCTACGACGTAGCCGCCCTGGCAGACGGCTGGAGGTCGACTGGGAGGCCACTCAGCACCACCACACGCCGCACATCAGCGACCCACGCTGAGGTGGGGGCGCTGGCGGCAAGCACTCTGCCGACGCGGGCTCGGCTGACGCGAAGCGCCTTCGGGGTGTGTAAGCCCTGGGCTCCCTGGGCCCACCCCTGCGTGCTACGCTGCCAGGACCTGCGCAAGTCTGTTGCAAGAGAGCTGACGGCAAGCACCCTGCCAGCACGGGCGAAGCCGACACCAAGAGCCTCGGAGTGTGTAAGCCCTGGACTATCTGGACTCACCCCCTACGTGCTACGCGGCCTGGACCAACTCCCCGCAGAGCAAATTACATTAGCAGTGCGCGTCACCCCAGACTAACTCTCTTCTCAGTTCCTGGGCCGATCATGTGCCCTGGTTTCGGCCTGGTGCGTGGTAAACCATCCTGGACCCCGCGCCATCTAAACCAATCTGGCACCGATGACATGCTCCGTGTGCGCTGGTTGCGCGGCGATCCGTCCGCCAGCCATCCGGCTGCTCCGATTGTTTCGAAGCGCGGGCCCCAGAGGTCCAGACCACCTCCCTGGGGTTGGTTCGTCGTCCTGATCGTTTTTGGACGATCCCGAGGCCCAGCGAGGGCCCCCAAAGCCCCAAACTGCCAAGATCCCACCGCCTCCGACTTTTGTTGGAGCGTCGGATATCTGGGAGGATCCTGCAGGATCTTGCAGGATCCTGCAAGGCCTGCTTGACCCGGGTCAGATCGCCTTTCCTTCGGGACCCGCGCCTGGGCGAGGAGGAGGAGGAGGAGGAGGAGGCGGAGGCGGAGGAGGAGGAGGCGGAGGAGGAGGACGAGGAGGAGGAAGAGGAGGAGGAGGAGGAGGAGGAGGAGGAGGAGGAGGAGGTAGAGGAGGTAGGGGAGGAGGTAGAGGAGGTGGAGGAGATGAGGGGGAGGAGGTAGAGAAGCTGGAGCGTCGGATCTCTGGGTCCTGGGCCCCGCTGCGTCTCCACTGGTCCTGGCACCGATCGTGGCGCCCTCTCTCGCGGCCCCTCGTGGCGCGGCGGCTCCTCCCCCCCGCCCCGCTCGCCTCCGCCCCCCCTCGTCGTCGCCTCCCTCTCCCTCGGCCGCCATGGCTACCGCCTGCTGCGCAGGCCCCTCGTTTTGCTCATCGACAGTCGGCGGAGGAGTAGGAGTAGGAGTAGGAGTAGGAGTAGGAGTAGGAGTAGGAGTAGGAGTAGGAGTAGGAGTAGGAGTAGGAGTAGGAGTAGGAGTAGGAGTAGGAGTAGGAGTAGGAGGAGGAGTAAAAGTAGGAGTAGGAGTAGGAGTAGGAGTAGGAGTAGGAGTAGGAGTAGGAGTCAAGCTAGCCAGCTCGAGCGAGTCAAGCATGGCATGCCCAGTCCCACCCGCCCTCCCACAACATAAGAAGCAAAGCTGGCACAACTGGGGGCCGAAGTCACACCGGCCAGCCGGTTTGGTACAGCTGATGCGGCCGCGATGGCGGTTGCCGACGGGAACTGGCGAGCGCGTGTTGAATGCCGCGCACGCATTGCCAGACGAGTCGAGAATGGCCCGGTACACCGCAGGAAGCCAGAGGTGGCCGGAGGAAGCCCGACGGTCTGACAGGACACCCCAAAGCATTTTTGTAAAAAGCATTGGGTTTTTGATGTTTTTATGTTGAAATGCTTGCAAACACACGGTGTTCGGTAGGATTCTGACATGAACGCGCGAGTGTGCTCTTTGTGGCATTTTTTGCACAGGATTCGCGGCCTGGGTCCATGACAGAGCATCGCGAGTGCACCGCGCGATGACGTGAAATCGCTGGATTTGACCGAATTCTTAAGATTCCTATGGTTTTCCTATGATTTCAGCAAGAGAGCCCGGGCGGGAAATTTGTACATTTTTTTGTGAAAAAGCATTGGGTTTTTGATGTTTTTATGTTGAAATGCTTGCAAACACACGGTGTTCGGTAGGATTCTGACATGAACGCGCGCGTGTGCTCTTTGTGGTATTTTTTGCAATGGATTATCGCCGTGGACGACAGGACGTCCATGTCGAGAGGAAAAAATAAGAAAAATGTTGATTTTGTATTGTTTTTTACAGGTTAGGATGGGACCACCCGGATGCGCCCGCTATCTGCCGGCCTGAGGGGGGAGTAGGAGAATATTCTAATAAGGAATAAGGATAGGAGTAGGAGTAGGAGTAGGAGTAGGAGTAGGAGTAGGAGTAGGAGTAAGAGTCAAGCTAGCCAGCTCGAGCGAGTCAAGCATGGCATGCCCAGTCCCACCCGCCCTCCCACAACAAAAGAAGCAAAGCTGGCACAACTGGGGGCCGAAGTCACACCGGCCAGCCGGTTTGGTACAGCTGTTGCGGCCGCGATGGCGGTTGCCGACGGGAACTGGCGAGCGCGTGTTGAATGCCGCGCACGCATTGCCAGACGAGTCGAGAATGGCCCGGTACACCGCAGGAAGCCAGAGGTGGCCGGAGGAAGCCCGACGGTCTGACAGGACACCCCAAAGCATTTTTGTGAAAAAACATTGGGTTTTTGATGTTTTTATGTTGAAATGCTTGCAAACACACGGTGTTCGGTAGGATTCTGACATGAACGCGCGAGTGTGCTCTTTGTGGCATTTTTGCACAGGATTCGCGGCCTGGGTGCATGACAGAGCATCGCGAGTGCACCGCGCGATGACGTGAAATCGCTGGATTTGACCGAATTCTTAAGATTCCTATGGTTTTCCTATGATTTCAGCAAGAGAGCCCGGGCGGGAAATTTGTACAATTTTTGTGAAAAAGCATTGGGTTTTTGATGTTTTTATGTTGAAATGCTTGCAAACACACGGTGTTCGGTAGGATTCTGACATGAACGCGCGCGTGCTCTTTGTGGTATTTTTTGCAATGGATTATCGCCGTGGACGACAGGACGTCCATGTCGAGAGGAAAAAATAAGAAAAATGTTGATTTTGTATTGTTTTTTACAGGTTAGGATGGGACCCCCCGGATGCGGCCCCTAATGGCCGGCCTGAGGGGGGAGTAGGAGTATATTCTAATAAGGAATAAGGATAGGAGTAGGAGTAGGAGTAGTAGGAGTAGGAGTAGGAGTAGGAGTAGGAGTAGGAGTAGGAGTAGGAGTAGGAGTAGGAGTAGGAGTAGGAGTCCAGCTAGCCAGCTCGAGCGAGTCTAGCCCGCCCTCCCACAACATAAGAAACAGCGCTGGCATCGGCAAGGTGGTTTGCCACAGCTGATGCAGCCGCGATGACGGTTACCGATGGGCTTTCCTGGCGCGTGTCAAAGACTGCGCTGGCATTTCAGCACGAACCGAAGAGGCCCCAGGAAGCCTCAGGAGGCCCCAAGAGGCCACAGAAGGCCCCAGGAGGCCGCAGGAGGCCCCAGGAGGTCGCAGGAAGCCCCAGCGAACGGTTACCGATGGGCTTTCCTGGCGCGTGTCAAAGACTGCGCTGGCATTTCAGCACGAACCGAAGAGGCCCCAGGAAGCCTCAGGAGGCCCAAGAGGCCACAGAAGGCCCCAGGAGGCCGCAGTAGGCCCCAGGAGGTCGCAGGAAGCCCCAGCGAACCCCAGGAAGCCCCAGAAGGCTTCAGGAAGGCCCAGGAAGCCCCAGAAGGTTCCAGGAGGTTTCAGAAAAAGCGCGTTCCGTGGTCGCTTGGAGGGGGGGGGGGGGGGGGAACCCGACCCCCCCCCACCGCCCCCTAATGGATGAAGGGGGGGCCCCCCCCACCCTCCACCCTCCCGCCGTGACGGAGAGGGGGGGGTCGAACCCGAAATCGGACGAATTACAACCGACTGGTCCCAATTCCAACCGTTCGGAGCGAATTGCAACCAGAAATAGGACCAATTACTACCATGGGATCTTCAGAGTACCTCTTTCCTCTTCAGAGGTACTTCTTTCTTCTTCAGAAGTACTTCGATTCCTTAGGATTCCTTGGGATTCCTTGGGATTCCTTACGATTCCTTAGGATCCTTAGGATTCCTTAGGGTCGTTGGGATCCCTTAGGATCCCCAGGATTCCTTAGGATCCTTAGGAATCCTTAGGATCCTTAGGAATTCCTCAGGATTCGCCCGGAATCTTTCAGGAATCCTTAGGAATCTTCACGAATACATAGGAATCCTGAGAAATCCGTAGGCCGACGGAGAGGGCCTTAGGCCG
>CAUYUJ010022462.1:79213-86713 GCA_963575745.1 Prorocentrum cordatum
TACCACTACTACTATAACTAGTACTACTACTATTACTACGACGATTACGACTACAGTACAACTACGACTACTACTACTATACTACTAACTACTAATACTACTACTACTACTACTACTACTACTACTACTACTACTACTACTACTACTACTACTACTACCTACTACTACTACTACTAGGAGCCATTTGCATGTTTTAGAATCGATGCAATTCGGTGCGGTTTTGCTTACAGTTCGTTGCCCTCTTGCTCATCTTAACATAGTGCTCGTGCGCAGACCAAACTGAGACAAAGTCCAACTCTGGCACGTATGTTGGCTTCCAGAACCTCTGCGTTGACATAAGAGGTGTCACTTGGTCCTCACAGTCGTGTTGGGCTTCTCTACGGTGAAAACCTTATTCTGGGACTATCCCAAGCAGGCTGGGATTGGGCCCAGTTTGCTTTTCGCACTGGTTGGGATTGGTCCCAATTGGTTGGGATTGGGCCCAGTGGGTTGGGATTCGGCCCACATGCGGGTCGAACCCCCCCCCTTCCCCCCCCCTCCCGTGACGGAGGGGGGGGCGGGTTTCGACCCCCCCCTTCCCTCCCCTGCTTCCCCTCTCCTCGGGCCGGCGCTTGCGTCGGCGGCGGCTGGCGGCGTCGGCGGGGACGGAGCGTCGACGAGGACGACGGTGGTGGTGGTGGTAGTGGTGGCGGATTGTGGTGGTGGTGGCGGTGGTGGTGGTTGTGGTGGTGGTGTGGTTTGTTGTGGTGGTGGTGGTTGTGGTGGTGGGTGGTGGTGGTGGTTTGGTGGCGGTGTGGTGGTGGTTTGTGGTGGTGGTGGGGTGGTGGTGGTGGGTTGTGGTGGTGGTGGTGGTTTGGTGGTGGTGTGGTGGTGGTTTGTGGTGGTGGTGGTGGCGGGTTGTGATGGCGGTGGTTTGTGGAAGTGATGCTGGTAATGGTGGTGACGGTGATGGTGATGCTGATGATGATGATGATGATGATGATGATGATGATGATGTGGTGGCTTGTGGTGGTGATGGGTTGTGCTGCTGGTAGTGGTGGTGGTTGTGGCGGTGGGGGTGGTGGGGGTGTAGATTGAGGTGGTGGCGGTACTGGTGGTGTGTTTTTGTGGTGGTGGTTGTGGTGGTAATGGTGAGTTGTGGTGGTGGTGTTTGTGGTGGCTGTGGTGGTGGTGTGATGGTGGTTTGTGGTGGTGGTGGTTGTGGTAGTGGTGGTGGAGGGTTGTGGTGGTGGCGGTGGTTCGTGGAGGTGGTGCTGGTGGTGGTGGTGGTGGCGGTGGTGGTGGTGTGGTGGTTTGTGGTGGTGGCGGTGGGTTGTGCTGCTGGTAGTGGTGGTGGTTGTGGCGGTGGTGGTGGTGGTGTGGTAGATTGTGGTGGTGGTGGTAGTGGTGGGTTTTTGTGGTGGTGGTGGTTGTGATGGTGAGTTGTGGTGGTGGTGGTGGTTGTGGTGGTGGTGGTGGCTGTGGTAGTGGTAGTGGTTGTGTTGTGAGTTGGTGGTGGTGGTGGGTTGAGGCGTTGGTGGTGGTGGTAGTAGTGGTGGTGGTGGTAGCGGTGGTAATCGTCGCTGCGTCCCCGCCGTCGCCAGTGCCAGCGCCGGCGCCGGCGCCAGGGGGGGACGGGTTCAAACCCCCCCCCGCGAGCTAAGGGAAAGGGGGGGTTCAACCCCCCCTCATCCCTTGGGCTGCCTCTGGTCATCGTCCCCGCCGTCGGCGGTGCGGCCGCCAGCCCGGGCGCCCGCGCCGAGAGGGAAGGGGGGGTGAAACCCCTCCCCCCTCCTTGGGAGGGGGGAGGGGGGGGTTCGGGAGGGGTGGGGGTTGGGGGGGAGGGGAGTCTCCCTGGTTTTGATCGACGGCGCCAAGTGTTCGGGGAAGGCCCTACCCTCCGGTTCGAAACGCGCCGCCGCATGTTCCCAAGGCAAGCGCCCGCGAAACGCGTTCTCTCAGGCTTCTGGAAGCCCTAGGTGGTGTCAAGAAGCCCTGGGCGATCCCAGGAAGCCCCAGGATGCCTCAGGAGGCCCCAGGAGGATCCACGAGGCCCTGGGGAAGCCCCGGGAAGCCCCAGGATGTTCGAGGAGACCCTGGGAGGCCCCAGGGGGCCCTAGGCGCTAGACGAATTCGCGAGCGAAAAATGAGCGCCGCACCTTAGCGGAAGCGCAAATTTCAGAAAACAAGCGCGCGGCGCCGAAGCGAGAGCGACATTTCGCTCTGCCGCGCGCGATGTGCACCGCACCCAACTCCCGCCACGCATTCCGCACAGCCGACGACAAGAAAATCCTCGCTGAGAAGAAGCATGTCGACTTTGGAGAGAGCGCGTTTCACGGGCGCTTGCCTTGGGACTATCCGGCGGCGCGTTTCGAACCGGGGGGTTGGCCCCCCCTCAACACCCGGCGCCGTCGATCAGAACCAGGGGGATCCCGATCCCCATTAACCCCCCCTCCCGAACCCTCCCCCTCCCTCCCGGGGGGGGGGGTTCAGACCCCCCCCCTTCGGCGCCGGCGCCGGCGCTGGCGCTGACGGCCGCCAGCAGCGCCAACGACAGGCCGCAGCGACGATGACCAGAGGCAGCCCAAGGGGGGGGGGGGGGCGCCGGCGCCGGCGCTGGCGGCGGCCAGCCCGGCGCTGGCGGCGGCCAGCCCGGCGCTGGCGGCGGCCAGCAGCGCCGACGGCAGGCCGCAGCGACGATTACCACCACCACCGCCACCACCACCACCACCTCCACCCACCACCACCACCCACCACCACCACCTCTTCAACCCACCACCGACACAGCACAGCCACCACCACCACCACAACCACCACCACCACAACTAACCACCACCACCACCGCAAAAATCCACTACCACTACCACCACCACCACCACCACAATCTACCACACCACCATTACCACCGCCACAACCACCACCACTACCAGCAGCACAACCCACCACCACCACCACAAACCACCACACCACCACCACCACCACCACCACGACCGCCACCACCACAACCACCACCAGCGCCACCTCCACAAACAACCACCACCAACACAACCCACCACCACCACCACCACCACAAACCACCACCACAAACCACCACCACACCACCACGAAACCACCACCACCACCTCAACCCACCACCACCACAAACCACCACCGAACCACCAGCACCACCACCACCACCCACCACCACAGCCACCACGACCACAACAAACCACCACACCACCACCACCACCACCATAACTACCACCACCGCCACCACCACCACAACCCACCACCACCGCCACCACAAACCACCACAAACCACCACACCACCACCAAAAACAACCACCACAACCACCACCACCACAACAAACCACCACCACCACCACCACCGTCACCACCACCGCCACCACCGCCACCACCACAACTCACCACCACAAACCGCCACAACCACTACCACCACCACAACCACAACGGCAAATCACCACACCACCACCGCCGCCACCACAACCACCTTAACCCACCACCGCCACACCTACCACCACCCTTAACCCACCTTAACCCCCCACCGCCACCACCACCGCCACCGCCACCCCATCACCGCCACCGCCACCACCTTAACCCACCACCGCCGCCACCGCCACCGCCACCAGTACCACATACCACCTTAACCCACCACCGCCACCGCCACCACCTTACCCCACCACCACAACCAGAAACCACCGCACCACCAATCACCACCACCACCACCACCACAACCTGCCACCAAAACCACCACAACAACCACCACCACCACCAACCACACCACCACCACCACCACCACCATCACCACCACCACCACCACAGCCGACCACCACCACCACCACCACCTCAGAAAGGCCCCAAAAGACTCCCAAGAGAAGTCCAGGAGGCTGCACAAATGCCCTTCGGAGCTTCAGAAGCCCCCGAAGGCCCTCCGACGAGACCCCAAGAGGCATCCAGTAGGACTCTGACCCAAAACCAAGGCACGGTGGCGGAGCGTCGTCGTCGTCATCGTCGTCGCCGTCGTCCTCGTCAACGCTCCCCGCCGCCGCCGCCAACCGCAGCCGACGCAGGCGCCACCTCGAGGAGAGAGGAAAGAGGAGAAGCAGGGGAGGTGGGGGAGGGGAAAGGGGGAGGGGGGGGGGGTCGGACCCCCCGTCACGGGAAGGGGGGGGGTCGAACATCCCCCCCTCCATCCAACGGTAGGGAGCCCGGTTCCACCCCCCGTCCTTCCAATGGAGCCCCAGAACGCCCTCTTTCCGAAATTGTCTTGGCTTTGGACAAGTAGGATGGCCCCTCCCGCTTGGGGTTGCCCCAGACGTCCGCGCGCGATGTGCGCCGCGTCCCACTCCTGTTACGCATTTCGCATCGTCAGCGACAAGACAGGCCATGTCGAGAGGAAGAACCAAAACTTTGGATTGATTTGTTTGTCCTGATTGGAGGGTCCGGATTGAAGTCCGCGCGCGATGTGCGCCGCGTCCCAGTCCTGACAATGTGCCATGTGGAGAGGAAGAACGGAGATGTTGTATCGATTTTTAACAATCCAAATGGGACCCCCCGGATGGGGTTGCGGGAGTAAGAGTATATTAAAATAAGGATTAAGGCTAGGAGAAGGAGTAGGGGGAGGGGGAGGAGGAGGACGAGGAGGAGGAGGAATAGTACGCGTAGGAGTTGGAATAGTCGTCAAGCTAGTCAGCTCGAGCGAGGCATGCATGGCATGCCCATTCCCACCCGCCCTCCCACAACATAAGAAACAGTGCTGGCACAACCGGGAGCCGAGATCACATCGGCGAACTGTTTCGGCATAGCTGATGCGGCCGCGACAGCGGTTATCGATGGGAACTCCCCAGATCGTCTCAAAGGCTGCGCGGGCATTTCAGCACGAGCCGAGGATGCCCAAAGAGGACCCAGGAAGCTTCAAGAGGGCCCCAGGAAGCCCCAGGATGTTTCAGGACACCCCAGGGAGCCCCAGGAGGCCCCAGGAGTCCCCTGAAGGCCCCAGCGAATCCTTCCCCAGGGGGCCCCAGGAAGGCCCAGGAGACGCCAGGAGCCCCTCCAGGAAGCCTCACGAGGTCCAGGAAGCCCCAGGAAGCCCCAGAAAACTTGGCTGGCAAAACGCATCGCGCGCGCAGATCAGCCAGCTGGTATGGCAGAATTCTTGCGGCCACGATTGCGGTGGCCGATGGGTGCTGGCCCAACTCATCTCAAAGGCCGCGCCACAGCGCGCGGGCACCTCGGTGCAGGTCGGTGACTCGGGAGGGCGCGATGGCATGATGACGTCGACCACGGTGGCGACATGATGAGGAGGGCGGTGACCCACGATGGCGACGACGGCCAGGCCAGCGGCGGTACCGATGATGGCGACGATTGAAAGGATTTGGACATGCGCTCGCGGCGACGCGCGCGCATGTCGCCCGCGTGGTATTTTATTGCACAGAATTCGCGCCTGGGGTGCATGACAGAGCATGGCGAGTGCACCGCGCGGCGTGATAAGATCGCTGGCCGTTTCATGAAATCATGGAAATCGTATGGTTTTCCTATGAATTCAGCAATTGCGTGCAGGCAGGACTTCTGAAGAGTTGTGAGGAAAAAACACTGCGTCTTGTTAAGTAGCTACGTTGAAATGCTTGCAAACACCGTGTGTTTGGTAGGATGTTGGCATGAACGCGTGCGTGTGCGCTTTGTGGTATTTTCTGCAAGGGATGATCGACGTGGACGACCGGATATCCATGTTGAGAGGAAAAGTAACCAAAACATGTTGATGTTGTATTGATTTTTGCAGGTTAGGATGGGACGTCCCGGACGGGACGGCTACCGGCTGGGGAGAGGGGGGAGTAGGAGTTAAGGAATAAGGATAGGAGTAGGAGTAAGAGGAGGAGGAGGAGGAGGAGGAGGAGGACGAGAAGGATCGAGGAGATATTGAGGAGCTTCTGGGCGTCTTTGGGAGCAGTGGGCGATTCTGGGGGTTCCACGAGGCCCGTTCCCTAGAGGAGATTGCGACACCTCCAGTGGTGGGCATCGGCGGCGAGCGAGGGGGGGAAGTGAGAAGGAAAAGGCCTTCTCAGAAGGCTGCGGGACTTCTCAGAAGCCCTCACGCCGACTGAGAAGTTCCCTGCGTCGCTGGGGAAGGCTTAGAAGACTTCTCAGAAGGCCTGGGGACTTCAGAGCCTTCTGAGAAGGCCCGTCTCACTTCCCCCGTGGCCTCGCCGCCGACTCTCCGCCTGGACATCGGTCCGGCTCGGCAGCCAACTTGTATCGAAGGCTCCAGGCAGCAGCTGGCTTCGGTCGCTGGTCCGTCGGCCTTGCTGCGGCTCCGTGGATGCTCGTCGGCAACACCGTGTCCCTGGGTTGCGCCTGGCGGGCAGCCCTGCCCTCGCCAGGACACCCGTCCGGCCTGGCAGCTCAGCTGCTTCACCAGTCGCAGGCCCCTCGGTTCGACATCCTGGGGCCCTGGTCAGCTGGCATTCTGCCCGCGGCGTCACCGTCGGCGGTTGGCCCTGAGGTCATCCTGGCATTTTTCCCACTTCGACGGCGAGTACTTCCTTGGGGGAACGAGCAATGACATAGACACAATAACTCGGAGGTCTGCGCGGATTTCTCGGATCGGCGCTGGGGTCCCCTGGCGCGCTCCGCGCGCCAGGGAGGGGGGGTCCAGCGCGGCTCCAAGAAATCCGCGCGGACCTCCAAGTTTTTTAAGCTTGTGCAATTTTCCGTTCCCCTGTTCCTGCACAATAGAGGCCTCCTAGACGGGGTCCGAGTAGATGGGGTCGAAGGATCGCGCCCCATCGGCGATGCATCGGCGATGCATCGTCGACGTGGGTGATACATCGGCAACGTCGGCGTGGAGGGAATCTGGCTCCACATCGAGCCGCATCGCCGATGCATCGGCAATGCGGCGCGATCCTCCGACCCCATCTACTCCGACCCCATCTAGGAGGCCTAGGCACAAGGCTTAGGTCGGGCGTGTCCCCCTACCGGCGGAGTGTGGTCGAAAAATCAAGAACTCCCAAAAAATGCTCAAAAATAGTTGAAAGAACGGTCGAAAAATCGTCCCCGGACTGCTGTTTGACTACTTTTGCGTATTCCTCCTGCAGAGAGGGACGTGCCCGACTTCAGCCTGGACACCTGTCGTGCAACTTCCGCTTCACACCGGCCTCCAGTGCCTGAGGCCGCCTGCGCGCGCGCCCGCCCCTCGGCGCCGTCTCTCGGTGGCCGGGCTCCTCTCCTCGGCGGCCGCCCTCCCCCCCCGGAACTCGTGGGGGGCAGGGGCAGGGGCTCTGCCGCCCGCCCCTGGCGCGCTCCGTGCCTGGCGCGGCGCGCCTCCGGCGCTGCCCGCTGATCTCAGATCGGGCAGGTCATCCTACAGGCGGATTGTGGGAGGAAGACCACAAAAGCTCAAACAAAGAGTATTCAAGAATAGTCAAGAATCCTTGACACATCGTGCCCCCTGGCGATGTTCTACCTAGTCTTGAATATTCCTCCTGTAGAGGGACATGCCCGACTTAAGACTAAACAGTTTTTCCT
>CAUYUJ010022462.1:91713-106713 GCA_963575745.1 Prorocentrum cordatum
GACAACGACAACGACAACGACAACGACAACGACAACGACAACGACAACGACAACGACAACGACAACGACAACGACAACAACAACAACAACAACAACAACAACAACAAGGTCGGCACTGCACCTAGACACCCGTTGCACGGGTGCTGAGGGCAATGGTTGTCTTTAAAGGGACGACCATTGACCTAGACCCCCGGTGGTCGGCGCACACACACACACACACACACACACCAGCAACCAGCAACCCAGCAACCCAACTCGCCCCTTAAGATTGGCTTGAATACGACCGATCCTATGCAGACTGGTCGGAAGGCCCCATGGACGTGCGCTCTCGATGAAACATGTGCGCGCTGGCGAGGCGCGCAACCTGCTCGGGCCCCTACGCGCTCCCTGCTGACCTGGATACAGCTATATAGGGGTCCCTACAACACCAGGAGGGAGGGATGGCAGGAGAGATGGATACGGGGAGTGAGGGATGGTAGGAGGGAGGGCCAAGATATCACCATCACAATCGTCGCCGTCACCATCATCACACTTGTCATCGCTATCATCATCCTCATCACCACCAGCATCACCATCGTCCTCATTATCATATTCGTCATCGTCACCAACGTCACCATCGTTATCATGATCACCAACATTAACATCTCCAAGATAATCAGCATCATCATCACAATCATCACCCTCAACCTAACCACCATCCTACTCCTCATCATCATCCTCAGCGTCAAAGATGATTAACGGCATCGTCATCGTATTCGCCAGCGTCGTCATCATCACCATCACCGCCACACACATCATCGTCATCATCACCATCATCATCAGCCGAACCACCAACATCATCAGCATCAACAACAACATCATCATCATCAGCCGAGTCACAAGCATCATCATCATCATCATCATCATCATCATCATCAGCATCATCATCATCATCATCATCATCATCATCATCATCATCATCATCATCATCATCATCATCATCATCATCATCATCATCATCATCATCATCATCATCATATTATTTCTCCTCCTCCTCCTCCTCCTCCTCCTCCTCCTCCTCCTCCTCCTCCTCCTCCTCCTCCTCCTCACCATCATCGCCAACATCATCATCATAGCGACCACCCCTATCATCCTCGACCGGAAAACGTCGGAAAGCCTCGATAAATTTCGCGAATCCCTCTGGAATCCCTGAGGAATTCCAGAGGCATCCCCAAGAACCCCTTAGGACTCCTCAGAGATCCCTCAGGTATCCGCACGATTTCCGCATTCCCTCAGGAATCCCTGAGGGACTCCCTCGGGAAACCTTTTCGGAATCTCTGGGGAATCCAAAAGACCCCCTTAAGAATCCCCCAGAATCCGTTTAGCAATCCATGCGGAATCCCACCAGCCCTTTGGGCGTGAGTGGTTTAGAGAGCTCTCTCTGTTCTCAACCCCCCTTCTTCCCCTTCGGGGAGGGGTTTACCCCTCCCCCTACCCCTCCCCCTGGGCCTGGAGAGGGCGCCTCGCGGGTGGTCAGAGGGGTCGTTTTCGACTCCTGGGAGGGCTAAAAAACGACACCCCTCACGAGGATTCTGGCCCCGACGGGGGGAGGGAGAAAAAATGCTCCCCTCTTCTTTGAAGGCAAAATCATTGATTTTACTACGGTTTTGGCCCCATTTTGGCCTTCTGAGGGGGCAGCGCTAATTAAAGCTCCCCTCTTCTTTGAAGCCAAAATCATTGATGTTACGAAGGTTTTGGCCCCATTTTGGCCTTCTGAGGGGGCAGCGCTCATTAAAGCTCCCCTCTTCTTTGATCGATCTCCTCCAAGATGGCCCCAAGAAGCGCCCAGGAGGCACCAAGAGGCCCCAAGATGGCCCCAAGAGGCCCCCAGGAGGCCCCCAAGAGGCCTCCAAGAGGCCCCCAAGATGCCCCCAAGAGGCCCCCAAGAGGCCCCAAGAGGCTCCCCCGAGGCACCCAAGACGCTCCTGGAAGCCCCTGGGGCCGCCAAGAGGCCCCCAAGACGCCCCAAACGGCCTCCAAGAGGCTCCCAAGAGGCCCGAAGAGGCTCCCCCAAGGCACCCAAGACGCTCCTAGAAGCCCCTGGGGCCGCCAAGAGGCCCCCAAGACGCCCCAAAAGGGGACGAGGTGCCCGAACGCCTCACGCCACGAGGAGCCCGAACGACTCACACCAGGACGAGGGGCCCGAACGACTCACACCACGAAGAGGGCCCCGAACGACTCACACCACGAGGAGCCCGAACGACTCACACCACGAGGAGGGGCCCGAACGACTCACATCAGGACGAGGGGCCCGAACAACTCACACCACGAGAAGCCCGAACGACTCACACCAGGACGAAGAGCCCAAACGACTCACACAACGAAGAGCCCGAACGACTCACACTAGGAAGAAGGGCCCGAACGACTCACACCAGGACGAAAAACCCCAAACGACTCAAACCACGAGGAGCGCTTTCTCTCCCTCCTCCTCCGCCTCGTCCTTCTCCCGCTCCCCCCACAAAGAGGATGTACAAGGAGGCGGAAGGAGTAACAGGGGAGATATGCGGGGCCAAGCGGACACACGTCTGAAAAACGCGACTGTCGGCATGCTTCGCAAGAGTTGCTGTTGTGAGATGGGCTGGTGGGGATACGCGAAGCGTAAAGAATTCCCTCAGGCATTCCTCAGGAATCCTCAGGGATCCCTAAAATAATCCTCAGGAATCCATCTGGAATCCCCAGTGATCCCTCCAGCATAGTGAGACATCCTTCAGGACTCCATAAGACTCTCGACAAATCCTCAGGAATCCACCAGAAATCCCTCAGGAATCCGCCAGGAATCCCTCGGGAATCCCTCAGGAATCATCACAAATCCCAAAAAACAGCAACCGCAGCAACCCCCCAAGGGGGCCTTGATGGTTGCTGGGATTGCTGGGGTTGCCGGTTGTTGGGGGGAGCCGGGTGTACACGTGTAGTGTACAACAACAATAACAACAACTACAACAACAACAACAACAACAACAACAATCATTTTACCCGAACGCTCAGTGTTCTCCCCAGTGCCAGGGTTTTCATGCGACGCCAGCCAATACCCCCACTTCGTGGGGGGGCAATGCAAGCTCTACCAAACATCCACACGACTCTCGGGAACCACCCACACCCAGCTTCCCGCCCTATGACGTCAGGACACTTCACTTCGTGGCGCGCGGACGATCGTGGATACTACACTGGCGTGGAGTACACACCCGCAGAGGTTGATCACTTGTTTGGGCCCCGCATGTGCCCCGCATGGTGCATTTGTTGCGTATGACATACATAGCCGTCAAAGCCATGATCCAAGAACACAGGCGATACCTTGATCCGAGATGGCTACGGATATGAGCGTGAGAGGAAGGGGGGAAGCCTCCTGGGGCCGCTGGGGGTCCTCTTGGGGAAGGGGGGAAGCCTCCTGGCGCCGCATGGGGTCCTCTTGAGAGGCTTTGGGGGGCTTCTTGAAAGCATGTTGGGGCCTCTTGGGGGCTTATTGGATCCTCCCGGAGGACTCTTGGAGCCGCTTGGACGCCTCCTGGGGCCATCTTGGGGGCCTCTTGGAGCCAACTTGGAGCCTCTTTGGAACCTCTTGGGGGCCTCTTGGAGTCCTCTTGGGGCCTCTTGGGACCATCTTGGGCGCCTCTTGCGGCCTCATGGGCGCCTCTTGGGGCCATCTTGAGCGCCTCTTGGGGCCATCTTGGGTTTTAAAGATTCATGAAGAGCCCGCGGGTGGATTTTGATATTTTTCGGATGAGAAAGTCTTGCGTTTGCATATGTTTTCGGAACATCGCATCTTGAAATTATTGAAATCACATTATGTTTGGCAGGATTTCGGCACGCGCGCGCGGCGGCCGCGCGCATGTGCACTTCGTGTCATTTTTTGCAAGGGATGGTGGCCCTCGTAGGCTCGCAACCGTTGTTGCAGAAGGTCGAAGCACCTGAAAAGGTTCCTCGCAAAGGCCCTTTTAACAGAAATGTTTAAAATCTGGTGGGTTTCCTAGGAATCCGCAAGAGCGCGCGGAAGGACATTTTGACAATTTTTTCTGAGAAAACCATTGGGTTTTTGATGTTTTTATGTTAAAATCGCTACGAAACCTAAGGTTTTGGAAGGATTTCGTCTTGCGCGCACGAATGTCCACTTTACCTTATTTTTTGCAAGGGATTCTTGCAATTTGATCAAGTAAAAACAAGAATTTTCATTTTCTATTGTTTTTTGCAAGGGAAAACGAGCGTCAACAAAAAACCGGATCCGGAGCTCATCCACTTTTCTGAAGCTTTCGCGAAAAAATGATGAAAATGTAGCTGCGGCCTAGGCGCGGCGCAGAGGTCGCGCACCAGGGGTCCCAACAATAATAATTCTTTAGAAGGAATAATGTTCAACAACAACAACAACAACAACAACAACAACAACAACAACAACGACACACAACAACAACAACAACAACAACAACAACAACAACAACAACAACACAACCACAACCACAACCACAACCACAACCACAACCACAACCACAACCACAACCACAGCAGCAGCAACAGCAACAACAACAACCACAACAACAACAACCACAACCACAACTACAACTACAACTACAACTACTACAACAATGACGACGTCAAAAACAACAACAAACACAACAACGCAAACACCAGCAACAACAATTACAACAACACCAACAATCAGTTTAAGGCTGCTCGCTCTTAATGGCACGCGTGACTTGCATTATGTATACCCCAACCCTCGATACTCGCCCACTTCTTCTTCGATCGCATCCCCTAAAACAACAACAACAGCAAAAGCAACAACCACAACAACAACAACAACAACAATTACTAGCACGTGGGGACACTCCGTTCTCACCAGTGCCAGGGTTTTCGTAGGAGGCGGGCAATACCCCCACTTTGTGGGGGGGCCGGTTCAAGCTCTACCAAATTTCCAAACGACTCTTCGCCACCACCCACACCCAGCTTCCCGCCCTATGACGTTCGGACACTTCACTTCGTGGCATGCGGACGACCGTGGCTACTATTCAGGGCCCCGCGGCCGACGACGACGGCGTGCGCGCGCGAAGAAAAAACGAATGTGTCCCGCATGGTATTATTTGACAGGGATGATGGCCCTGGCAGGTGCGCAACCGTTGTTGCAGAAGTTCGAAAAAGTTGCTCGCAAAAGCCCGTTTGACAGAAATGTTTAAAAAGTGTTGGGTTTCCTACGAATCCGCAAGAGCGCGCGGGATGAAATTTTGACATTTTTGTTTTGAAAAACCATTGGTTTTTTTTATGTTTTTATGTTAAAATCGCTACGAAAACTAAGGTTTTGGAAGGATTTCGTCTTGCGCGCGCGAATGTCCACTTTACCTTATTTTTTGCAAGGGATTCTTGAAGTTTGGTTATGTTAGAACAAGAAATGTCCACTTTAGCTTATTTTTTGCAAGGGAAAACCGATCGTAACAACACAACCGGATCCGGACCAACCCGTTTTGCCTGAGACTTCCTCACGAAAATGATGAAAACGTGGCTGCGGCCTAGGCGCGGCGGGGGGGTCGCGCACCAGGGGCCCCAACAATAATTATTCTTTAGAAGTAATAATCTTCAAAGACAGCAGCAACAACAACAACAACCATAAGGCATGCACAATGTAGTATGTCACGACCATGAATTCTACGATCATCACCACCACAATGTGTACGACCGCTTATTACGACTTGCCAGTACAGCCATCACTACAAGAACGCGCAGACATGTGAAATGAGAAACCCAGGACAGCCCCGAGACGACCCAACGCGCCCCTCCTCGGACATGCTTACAGTAGTTAGGTCCCCGAGGGGCTCCCAAGAGGCCCCCATGAGGCCCCAGATGAGCCCCCCAAAGCAGCCACCGAGACGCCCTCAAGAGAGGATCGAGGAACGAAGGGGGCAGGAGGATTACGTTACGGACAGACGCGTGTGCACTAAACGCAGGAGGAGAGAGGAAAGAGAGGAGGAGGAGGAGGAGGAGGAGGACCAGGACGGAGGAAGGATAAGGATGATCCTTTTGGAAAGGCGGCCACGCGCGCGTCCTCCCGGCGCGGGCCCGCTAGGGCCCGCGCACACTGCGCGCAGCGGTACGGCTGCGCGCCTTTAGGCACGCTCGCCGGCCCATCTGCGGCAAGGATGGGGTGCTCAAGATCGGCGCCAGATCAGGCAGGGCACTGAACCAGAGCAGGTCGTGAACTCTTCCTGCTGATCTGCTGAGCCGACACGCTCGCGGGATCTGCCGCAGTCAGCTGGAGATCGCCCTGTCCTGCATTGGCTCGCCCATCGCACATGAAGTCCTGCGCTCTGCATCTTAGCTTCTTGCACTCCTTCCGTGCTGCGTACGGCAGGTTGGTGTCGTGACGACCTGGGTGTTGGGCTCTAGCAACCCGCGCGGATCGGTCAACCTCGAACGATGGCAGCTCTCCTATGGCGCAAATTGTTCGATGCTGGCCCATTCTGGGCCGCTGGCGGCTTTTGACCTTGAACACCTGCGCTGGGGTCTGGAGGCCGCCCAAATAGGGTTCGAGCAGATGGGGTCGGAAGATGGAGACACATCACGAGCACCATCGGCCATGCATCGGCAACGTTGCGATGGAGAAAATCGGGCTGCGGGTCAATCCATATCACCGATGCATCAACGATGCGGCGCGATCCTCCGACCCAATCTACTTCGGCCCCATTGGGCGGCCTGGAGGGTCGCCGCCTTGTCAGCGCAACATGAATCTACCGTACGCGTTCTATCATCAACAGCGCACGACTCCACCCGATGCCTGCAAGACTGATGCGATGCCCATGCACGAAGCAGCGATGCGCATAGGCAGGATCAGGCAGCATCGAATCGATAAATCGGATCGGATCGGAGTGTACATACAGTAGGGGCCAGTCCACAAGAAACGTTCCACAAGAAACCCAACCCTGAGACCCCAGGACGTCCACTGATTCTTGGTGCGGGAACGTCACGCTTTTCATAGCAAAAACCATCAAAACCCAAGAGACCCAGAGCACCCTGGAGGCAAGCAGAGTGTTTCTTGGCATGGGCCTCCACTCGGGGATCTTCTGACCCAGGTCAATCCACACCCGGGTCAGTCAGGCCTTGCAAAATCCTGCAAGATCCTACAAGATCCTGCACCCAAACCCTGGTCAATGCGAAGGATCCTGCAAGATCCTGCAGGATCCTGCACCCAAACCTGGGTCAATGCGACCCTGGCCCTGCAGGATCCTGCAAGATCTGGCGCTCTGGCTGACCCCCGTTTGCATTGACCCCCAAGGCTTCCGATCCACTGTACATCGGGCCGCACTGGCACGGAGTCGACATCGGATGGGATCGGCCGCGCCAGGAGATGCTCCACAGCGCCATGCGGCCCCGTCGGACCGTCGGAGCACCGGTGCTGAATCTGGCTGGGCTGGCCGACACCGACAACCCCGCACCCGAGAGAAGAATTCCATGGGGACAAGAAAGTTCGGGATCCTGTGAAGGGGCCCAGAGACACACGAATAACTACACACAAATCCCAGGATTCCCCATATGTCTCCTTGTTTCCTGGAGCTTCGTCTTCTTCCCCCCCATGTCCCATGGTTTCCCATCTTGCTGGGGGTCGACGATTGATTGTGTCCGTGTGTCTCTCCGCCCCCTGATCCTGGGAAGATCATGAGCTTCTTTCCCGGAGGTGTCGATGCTGGGACGTCCGGATCGGTGTGGGGTGACCTCCCAGGTGATCTGATGATTGCAAAAAAAAACCAGGATTGCAAAAAAACGAAGGATTGCAAAAAGGATTGCAAAAAAAAACAGGATTGCAAAAAAAACAGGTTTTGCAAAAAAAACATGTTTTTTTTTGCAAAACCCAAGGTTTTTTTGCAATCTTTTGCAAGCCTCCCCAGAGGGCCTGTCTGGAGGATCGAGATCGAGGCGTAATCGGCTCGAGAGGGGGCCCTGCGGAGGCGGCGGGAGCGGCGAGGCGGCGGGGCCCGAGGACGGCGAAGAGGCACCCCTGGCAGCTGGGGCAGAGCGAGGCAGCGGGGCCCGCGAGGCAGGGGGGGGGCGCCGTGCAGGAGGAGGAGGAGGAGGAGGAGGAGGAGCAGGAGGAGGAGGAGTTGGAGGAGGAGGAGGAGGAGGAGGAGGAGGAGGAGGAGGAGGAGGAGGAGGAGGAGGGGGGGGGGGCGCAAATCATGACCAGCGGCATGTGCGCGGCCCAGCTGGGGGGCCTGGGACGTAATAAAACAGGAAGAGGCGCCACGAAATCTGGGGAGATATCACGACCCGCGCCATGATATCCACCCCCCCCTAGTCATCACCCCCCTCTTTTCCGCCCCCGATCCCTGCCTCGGCGCAGTGCCCCCCGGGGAAGCCGCCGCTTCAAAGTTGTTTTCGTCGGAGCGGCGGGATCTCGGCAGTTTGGGGGGGGGGGCCTCCAGCGGGCCCTCGCTGGGCCTCATTTCGGTCGGGCATGTCCTCCTACAGGCGGACGTTGGATGAAAAATAATGAGGCATGGGCCTAGATTTAGGTCGGGCGTGTCCTCCTACAGGCGGGTTTTCGACGAAAAATAAGAAAATGTCAAAAAATATTCACAAACATGGTCCAAAAGTATTCAAAAAATCGTCTCCAGGCTATTTGTTCTACTATTCTTGGAGATTCCCCCTGTAGAGGGACACGCCCGACTTGAGCCACGATGTCGAAGGCTGGATGGCGATGCCTTCTCGGAGCGGAGCTCCCGCACGCATTGCGGGCCCGCGGGGCCCTGTCTGAGAAGGGGGCGCCTCGTGAAGCGAGGAAGAGCATCTGCAGGGGCTTTCGATAAGGTGGCGTAGGACTGGAGGGCGCATTTGGGGGGCGCGCAAACAAGGATTAGCGATCCATGGACTAGGCGCGCGGTCGCCAAATCCATGGATCGGGGGAGGTGCCCTCCCTAAAATGCGGCCGGTGCCGCCCTCGTTCGGCGGCGGAAATCCACGATTTGCCATGGAAGCGGGACCCGTCGCTAATCCACGCCCCCTTGATCCATGTTTGCGATCGCCTAAGTATTGCAGCATCGCTAATGCCCCCTTGATCCATGTTTGCGATCGCCTAAGTATTGCAGCATCGCTAATACATCTTCGGATTACTCTGGTCCCACTCGGCCTCCTCCTCCTCCTCCTCCGCGCCCTCCTCCTCCACCTCCTCCTCCTCCTCCTCCTCGCCCTCATCCTCCTCCTCCTCCTCCTTCTCCTCTTCTCCTTCGTCGTCCCACTCCTCCCTCGAGTCCGAGCCCTGTCGGGCGCCCTCCCGCTCAGGTCGAGACGAAAGATCCAACGGCTATCCGCGTCCACGCGAGCAGGGAATGAAGGAGCACATCAGAACTGAAGCGAAGGGAAGCAATCCAGCTGGCCTCCTGGGAAGACCCAGGCGAATCCCCAAATCGGTCTCCCGAAGGCCAAAACGGCGAAGATGGCCTTCAAGTTGGCCCAAGACAATCCAATATCCAAGAGGCCTCCAAGTTCGCCCGAGATGCCTCCAAGCTGGCCCAAGATGGCCCCAACAGCCTCAGAGGAGCCAAAACGCCTCCAAGATGGTTCCAAGACGGCCCAAGAGGCCCGAAAGAGTGGTCCGAAACGTCTTCCAGATCATCCTAGATGGCATGCAAGACGGCTAAGATGGTCCAGAATGGCCGTCAAGACGGTCCCAAGACACCTCCAAAATGGATACGATGCCCCCAGAAAAGCCCAAGATGGCCCACGATGCCCCCCCCAACGCCCCAAAACGAACTCAAAACGGCCCCCCTGGGGCCCCCAGGACCTCGTGCAAGGTGCTCCGGGTGCCACTGGGGGTTCCGTTGGAACCAGGATCACCGCTGGCAAAACCCCACCCTCCTTCATTTGGAGGCGCGCACCAAGGGGTTGGGGAAGGGGGGAAGGCTTCTTAGAAGGAGGCTGCTAGAGGGCGCCGGCCTTGCATCTACAGAGAAGGGCCGCGCCTGCTAAGAAGCAGGGGTTCGCGAAGCGCCCAACGCTGGGAAGCGCGAAATGTTTGGCAGAGTCACCACGGCGAAGGCCAAGCTGGCCAGGACCTCTGTGCAGGCCTTCCAGGACGAGTTCCGAGGGCACCCCTGGTCGGCGGCGAGCCCCCAGGGCCCCAGGCCCCTGCACGATTCGAGGCTGTGTCCAGCAGGGGTCTGAGAAGCCCTACCCCCTCCCCACACAGGGACGCTGGGACGAGCGGAAGCTGGAAAGTCAGAGGAAGTGGCAGTGGACAGTGCTGGAAACGCTGGCGAGACGGCAGGGATGCGGTCGCCAGGGCTGGACAAAAATCGAGGGAAACCGGCCAGGGCTGGAGAGTGGCAGGGCTGGCCCCCGTCACTTTTTCCAGCTTCCACTGACCCCCATCTGCGCGTGGCTAACACCCTCCTCCATGCCGCCTCGGCGCACGGGCCCAGCTGGCCTTCGCCGCCCTCCGCTCTGGCACGGCGTCCTCCGCGCGCTTCTGGGGGGCGCCTGCGCCGCGCGCCACCCCCCTTCGCGCACCCCCGCGCCCCACGCGCCCCCCGCCGAGGCAATCAGGAGCTCCCCTGCACCTCCTCCGCTTCCTCCACCTCCTCCCCAATTCCTTCTTACAAGTAGCTCCCCCTCTGTCGCACCCCGAGGCCGGTCGAAAAGGCGCACGGTGGCGGAAGGGGGCCGACAGCCATTAGACAATGCAGGTGCTTGAGTCGTCCAAGAGCTACACTGACGCAGCGCGAACCGTTTTCAAAGTGCGGCCCTTGCTCCAGCACCGCGCACGTTCGTCCGCGTTTTTCCGAATCGTTCAACGGATACCGAGTGAAAGGCTTTCTAAAACGTGGCTCTGAAGTCCTCAAAGCCTCGAACATGTCTACGGATGGAGGCCGAGTGGTTCTCAGAATGTGACTCTCGCGCGCCGCACACGTTTGGTTTCAAAGTGTCCAAACGCTGCACGGATGGAGCACGAGTGTGTTTCTCAATGCGGCTTTCGCTTGAGATGTCAACTGTGATGAGGACCACAAACTGAAGTTCGAACATCAAGTACGGTCCAGAACGAACAGTTAACACAAAACTATCCCGGGTGTGCCATCGGACCTCCCACCATGACTTTCGGGCATGTTCTACGAGCACAACCCCCGGCCGGTGCTCCATTTGGTACCGCTTACTCGACTGCGTAGCGAAAAATGCTCGGTTTATTCGGGACTGTTAGGGAAATTCCCGCGTGTGTTATTTGAGGCATGGGTGCTGGCGTGGTGAACCAAGCCTCGAAAGGCAAATAGCACAGCAAGATATCCAGGGAATCCAAGGCCCTCCAGGACTGATAGCACAACAAGGTATCCAGGAAATCAATGGGCAGCACGGGATCCAAGCCATCGAAAGGCCCCCCTCGGTTGTCCCCTGAACATATGCCCAACACACGAGGGTTGGGAGAAAAAGAGAGTGCGACTTCCAGCCAACCCCCACTACGTATTGGGAAGCCTCCCAGTTTGTTCCGTTCCTCCTCCTCCTCCTCCTCCTCTTCCTCCTCCTCTTCCTCCTCCTCCTCCTCCTCCTCCTCCTCCTCCTCTTCCCCCTCCTCCGCCTCCTCCTCTTCCTCATCCTCATCCTCCTCCCTATTCTGGTCCCCGCTCAGTTCCCTTGTTCCGCTCTTCCCCTGGAGACCAGAGAATGGATAAGGATCAGCGGACGAGCGCACTGACAACTCAAAAACAAAGCAGGAGGTCGGGGCTCGGAATTTCTGGAGCCGCGCAGATCTGCAATGCAGAAAACACTCGTGACGAAGTCTCATCGCACGAGCAGCAACGGCTGCACGTGCAGCAGCAACAGCAAGAAATAACTGAAGTAGTCGCAGGCCTCCAGCGGCTGCACTCGAAGTCCTGTCAGCGCGTCAAATGCACAAATACACACTTGCACACACACACACACACACACACACAAACACAAACAAAAAACACACTGATTGCATGCGTATAACGAAGGCCGATGCACATGAGCGCGCAAATAGATGCGCACATACTCCAGAGGCAACGCCAGTGTCTGCAATGTCATGTCATATCGCTAGACTTGTCGTCCGCAATGCACATCGAGAAAAGAAACATCATCTGTTTAAAGCTATAGGGCTATAGGGTTATAGGGCTATAGGGCTACAGGGCTATAGGGCTATAGGGCTATAGGGCTATAAGGCTATAGGGCTACAGGGATATATGGCTATAGGGCTATAGGGCTATAGGGCTATAGGGCTATAGGGCTATAGGGCTGTAGGGCTATAGGGCTATAGGGCTATAGGGCTATAGGGCTATAGGGCTATAGGGCTATAGGGCTATAGGGCTATAGGGCTATAGGGCTCTAAGGCCACAAGGATATAGGGCTACGGGCTACCGGACTACCGGGCACCTGGGCACCCTGGCACCCAGGCACCCGGGCACCCGGGCACCCGGACGTGCCGCCGAAATCGGCGCCACGCCTCACCTACTCATATGAATCCGCTAGGACCCCTACAGAGGCAAGCTCTGATTGGGGAGTGTAAACATATATATGTATATAACGCGCGCTTAGGTTCTAGCAACAGCTGCACCACGGCTGCCTTCGCTACCACCGCCACTCTCGCTGCCACTACCTCCGCCATGACTTCCATGGTCACGACCAAGAATACCAACGCCTCAATCGCCATGATCGGTGTGGCTTCCTGCTCTCGGGTTCCCGTGGGGCCTCGAAGGTCGTCTTGAAGCCATCTTCGGCTGTGTGGAGGGCAGCTTGAAGGGCCCCAGGGGCCCAAGTGGACCGCCTTGAGGCTCCCTCGGGCTCCTCTGGGGCGCTCTAGGCCCGTCTGACGCTTTCAGAATCCGTCTAGGAGGCACTCTTGGAGGTCTCTCGGGCCGTTATGGAAAACTCTGGGGCGTTTGGGGGGGCCGTCTTATGGCCTTGTCGGGCTCCTCTTGGGGCAGGCTTGGGCCAATTGACGACCATCCAGAAGCCTCAGACGCCAATCGAAATCAAACTACAGCACAGCTCTGTTCACACACATACATATATAGTGTACCTAAATATAAATACATGTGTATAAATGTATGTCAGATTGAAAGGGCCGAACGGTCATTCACTGTCCCTGGGTGCGTGGCTGAAGTTGGGTTCTGCGGTGCAGGCTGTTGGTTGTTATTGTTGTTGGTAGTGTTAGTGTCAGTGTAAGTGTCAGTGTCAGTGTCAGTGTCAGTGTTAGTGTTAGTGTTAGTGTAAGGGTTGTTGATGCTGCTGCTGTTGTTGGTGGTCGTGGTGCTGGTGTTGCTGTTGTGCTGTTGTTGTTGATGTTGCTGCTGTAGCGGTTGTTGCTGAATCCTCATTTCTAAAGAATAATTGTTGTTGATCCCCCTCCCCGGTAACCAATGCATGTTTCAATTACAATGCTTATCCCGGGGCTCGCACACTGTTTTTTTACAAGTGACAATGAAATGTCACCAAACTGCGCCCTTGGCCCCCGGTTTACAACAATAACGGCATCCGCCTGACACTTGCACAATGTATTCCCAAATCGCGCTCTCGCGCGGGACACCCTCACAACTCATGCAGGAATCGCGCTCTCGCGTGGGACCTCCTGGCAATGTATTCAGACACCGCGCCCTCGACACTCCAGAATCACGCTCTCGCTTTGGATTCCCTTACGATTTATTTGGGAACAGCGCTGTCCCTCAAGACTTCCTCGCGATTCATGCAGGACGCATGCTTCAGTAACCCGCCTGCTCGATCTGGCCGCCTGGGCCTGCCTTCCCGACCCTCCTGTTAGGGTCTACCCGCCCGATCTGCCCGTCTGGTTCTGCCCGTCTGGTTCTGCTCAGCCCCACTCCTACTACTCTCTCTTTCTCTCGGACTCCATCCTCCCTCCCCCTTTGCCCCGTCCTTCCATACGTCCTCTCCTCCCCTAACTTAGGGGCTGCACGAAATGCACGCTGCAGGCAGGAAAGGTATACCCATAAAGGGCCCCCTCGAAGACGAAGAGGGATGGTATCGAGGGTTGCATATACGTGTTAATGGCTCGCGAGCATATCAAAGCTGCCAGACTTAGAATTAGTTTTGTTGTTGGTGGTGGTACTGGTGCTGTTGGTGTTGTTGGTGGTGTTGTTGGTGGTGTTGTTGGTGTTGTTGCTGTTGTTGTCGCCCCGCTGTTGTTGTTGTTGCTGGTGTTGTTGTTGTTGCTAGTGCTGCTGTTGGTGTTGTTGGTGTGGTTGTTGTTGTTGGTGTTGTTGTTGCTGCTGCTGCTGCTGTTGATGTTGGTGTTGTTGGTGCTGTTGTTGCTGCTGTCGGTGGTGTTGCTGCTGTTGCTGTTGTTGGTGATGTTGTTGTTGATGTTGAAGTTGTTGATGATGCTGCTGTTGTTGTTGAACTTTCGCTTCTGAAGAATAATTATTGTTGACCCCCCCACCGGAGCTTATTGTATTTGTTCAATTGAAGTGCCTTTCCCGGGGCTCGCACCCTGGTTTTTATCAGGGAAAGTCTTGAGGCTCGAACTAGGCCCCTGGCCCCCGGGTTGCAACAACAACGGCTCCCGCCCCAGATTCCTCACAATTTAGCCCGGGCCCCCGTTCCCGCCTGATACTTCCTCGCATTATATTCAGGAATCGCGCTCTCGCTTGGAACTTCCTTACCAATTTACTCAGGAATCGCTCTCTCGGCGCTCTGGAGTCGCGCTCTCGCTGGAGACTTGCTTGCAATGTACTGACGAATAGCGCCCTTGCGCTTGACTTTCCCGCAATTTACTCAAGAGCCGCGCCCCCGACACCCAGGCACCCAGGAGTCGCGCTCACGCTTAGCACCCCCTCCGTTTTCTTTGGAATCGGGATCTCGCTGCCCTTCGTGGCCCCGTACCAGCCCTTCGTGGCCCCATCGCTTCCCTTCGTGGACCCGTGGCAGCTCTTCGTGGCCCCCTCGCTGCCCTTCGTGGCCCCGTTGCAGCCCTTCGTGGCCCCCTCGCTGCCCTTCGTGGCCCCGTTGCAGCCCTTCGTGGCCCCATATGCA
>CAUYUJ010022462.1:111713-123332 GCA_963575745.1 Prorocentrum cordatum
GATGTCGAGGGCCGTGAGCCCGTGCCCCAGCGCGCCCGTGAGCACGTCGGCGGGCCTCAACCGGGTGCCCGGGATGAGGTTCTGCGCCTCCAGCTCGGTGGCGGGGTCGCAGATCTTGGCAGCCTCGTACACCTGCCGCGCAAGGGCGTGGTGGCCCTTCGTGGACTCGGCCCTGCTGCAGCAGAGAGCGCGCGAGCCCGCGGAGTCGAGCAGCTCAGTGCCGCAAAGGTTGCAGGGGGTGGGTTCGCTGGGGCCGGCGGCGCCGAGGCGCAGGCGGAGTCCCTCCACGAAGTCCTGCTGGTCGAGGAGGGGCCCTTTGTGCCAGCTCAGAGCCCAGAGCCACTCGTGGTTGGTGTCGGGGTGGCCGAGGTCCTCCAGGCGGCGCAGCGCGATGGCCCTCTGGAGGTGGGCGCGGCCGCGGGGGGCAGCGGCAGCCGGGTGCTCGTCGTCCTCGTCCTCGTCGAGGGGGGCGACGCCGCTGCCCATGCGTTGGGGCCGGCCGTGCCGTCTGGGAGCGCCGTCGTTTGCGGGTGCGTCAGCGTCGAAGAGGCCGGCCCACCGATCCTCGCGCAGGTCTGCCTCGTCTGCGAGGAAGTCAAGGAGCTGCCTTCCAGGGGTCGGAGGGAGGGGCCCCATCAGCGTGACCGCCGCCTCCTCCGTGCGCCTGTCGTAGGCCCCCATGACCGCGGCCGCGGTGCACAGGCCAGCCAGGGCGAGGTGCTCGGCCATCTCGCGGACGCGCGGGCGGGAGCTCACGCGGCTGGCGAGGAAAGCGGCCGTGGACACGCGCTCCGCGGTGCGGAGGCCGAGGCCGCCCCAGGAGACACTGGTGGTGGCTTGTCCCCAAGCGTCGTCTGGTAGGTCGCCGCCAACGATGTTCTCCACTGCGGTACGCAGATCTCTGTCGAAGGTGGCGAGCCGGTCGTGGCCGATCCTGTCTCCGTTGAGGCGCAACTGGTAGGAAAGCTTCGACACGTCGGCGCACAGGCGGGTCAGGACGAGCTCGGTGGGGGCGTGGTTGGCGGTGAGGAGGGCGAGGCGGGCGGCCCGGGCCTTCTCCACGACCGCTTTGACCTCGTCGTCAATCGCCTCTGCGCTGCCGAAGGGGGCGCCCAAGGCGAGCGCGGGGCCCCGTGGGTCGAGGACGTTGCAGGTGGCGCGCACGTAGTCGGTGTCCCAGCCGTCGTGGAGGCGGCGCTGCTCTTGCGGGCAGAGCAGGCGGCAGGAGCTTTTCGCCGTGCCCTCGGCGACAGAGCCGCGGGTGCCGCCGAAGCGGGCGAGGCTGGCGTCCAGTGCCCTGAGCCAGGGGTCAAGGTCTGCTGGCCGGACGAACACCTGCCCGTCGTCCACGCACCACTCCTCGCACGCCCGCAGGCCAGCGGCGGCGGGGGCGGCCGCGTCGGCGGCACCTCCCGGGGCTGGCGCGGCAGCGGCAGGGGCAGCGGCGGGCGCCTGGGCAGGCGGGCCTGGGGCGGCAGCAGGGGGCGCCGGGCCGGGGGCGGCAGGGGGCCGACCCGGGTCGGCGGCAGCGGGCGCCCCGGCGAGCGCGGGCGCGGCGGCGGCGAGGGCGGGCGCGCGCGCGGCCGCGAGAGTGAGCCCAGCCTGGACGGTGCCAAATCCGTCGCCCTGCTCGGCCCCGCGGTCAGTTTCGAAGAGTTCGCCAGAAGGCAGCTCGGTGGTGGAGGGCTCGCGGTGGTGCCAACTCGTCCAGGCGGCGATCTCCGGGAAAGCGCCCGGGTCAATCGCGCCGCGCATAGAGTCCCACTCCACGGAGCCGAACATGTTGACCAAGTCGACGTCGAGGGCGACTAGAGCGGGGATGGCCCCAGCGGCGGCCAGCTCCTCCACGGTGCCGCGCCAGTGCGCCATCGCCTCACAAGCGCCAGGAACGCCAACACCCCACTGGTGGGCCTGCCGGAACACGGCCCGCAGCTTGTGCAAGTGTTTCTTGGTGTAGCGTTTGGCGAAGGAGCTGCGGAGGAATTCTCCCATCTTGATGGGGCGTGGCTTCCCGCTCCGCTTTTTCTGCCACACGAGGCGGGCCCGGACGATCCACCGCATGGACGCGTGGAGGGCGCCGTCGCGCATGGCAGCGTGGAGGCGGTTCAGTGCACGGCGCAAGCTGGCGGCCTCGCGGCGGCGCGGCACGGAGAAGAGTTCCTCGAGGTGCTCTGGTCGCGTGCCCGTAGGGCCCGGAGCAGTCAGCTTCGACCGCCGGACGCCGTCGAGAGGGTTGTCCTTAGTGCCGTCCTGGTCGTTGTCGTCGTCGTCGTGGTTGCCGTCGCGCGCGGCCGGCGCGGCTGGGTCGCCGGGCAGGCCGTCCGCAGCCGGGGGGGGCGGCGCAGGGGCGCCAGCGGCCCCGGGCGGGGCGGCCTGCGGGTCGGGCGGCACGCCCGGGGGCCCTGGCTGGGCGGCGGCAGCGAGGGCGCGGTCCGGGCGGTCGGTCCGAGGGAGAAGCTGGCGGGCGTAGCGGAGGTCCTCCTCGGCGCTGGTCTGCAGGGTGTCGCTCGTGGGGGCGATGGGCAGCCTTGCGGAAAGCCCCCTGGGCGGCGAGGTGCTTCGCGCGCCGCTGCTTGCCCTCGGAGTCGACGGTGCCCCCACGTCGCCGACGCTTGGCCCTGTTGGCTAGGACCCGCTGCTGCTCCAGGCGGTCCAACAGAGCGGCAAAGTCTCCAGACTCCCAGAGCCCCAGGCGCAGGGTGACTTCTTCGGGGGCTGGCGAACCCTCGGGGATGGGCCCAAGCAGGAGCTTGGAGCGCGCCTCCTCCAGCTGTGACCACTCGCGGGCGCCGTCGGCGCAGCGGTTCCAGCATTGCCGGGTGGCAGAGAGGAGACGGGAGCGGCAGCTGAGGGGCACGTGGACACAGGTGTTGTGGCTCAGGGCGCGGACGCGGCTCGTGAAGTCGAGCGGCAAGGCGGGTGCCCCGACCACAGGGCCGTCATCAAGAGCAACGGCGTCGTCGGCGGGTTGCGCGGCATCTGGGGCAGCTGCGGCGTCATCGCGGCCTTGTGCGCGGTGCGCTGCAGTCGCGGCGCCCGTGATGATGTCGCCGACGACGGGAGGGCGGCAGAGCGTCGGCTGCCGGCAGCGGGTGCACGTGCGTTGGCCAAGTGGCCGGAGGCCGCCGCAGGTGGAGTCGGCGCAGACGCTGCGCTGGAGGGCGACGACCGTGTCCCGCATGTTGGCGTCCATGGCCTGGCCAGTGTGCGTCGCCGTGAGGTGCCGCACGAAACCACCAGGCGTGCGAGAGCCACGGTCTGGGCACCATGGGCACCAGTAGTGCCCGTTGCGGAAGGGCACGCGCGGGGCAGCGCGTGGGTCGGGAGGCTGCGGCGGTGCTTCTCCGGCGCGCTCGGGCACAGCGGAAGCCCGCGCTGCGGCGCGCGCCTGGGCGAAGGCGGGAGCCGCGCCGCGGGCCGGCCGGCCGCCGGCCACAGCAGCCGGCGGCGGTGGTGGGCGGGCAGCGGCGGCGGCAGGCCCTGGGCCTGGTAGGTGCGAGTGGCCGGCGGGGGCCGCAGCTCGCGGGCACCTGCACCAGGTGGCAGCGGAGCGGCACGTCGGGCAGACAGCCTCGTCGTCGTTGACCCCTGGCTGTTGGGCGCCGGCATCGGCCTCCATCCGCGCAGGGGCGGCGCTGGCGCTCGAAGACGCCGCACCGGTGGCAGCGGCGGCGGGGGGAGGCGGCTCTTGCGCGGCAGAGCCCCGTGCCCCCGCTAAGACAGCGGCGCGGCGGGACTCCTCGAGGGGGACGCCGGCGTCGATCTCCATGTTACGCCCTGCATCCACGGCCAACTCGCCCATGCGGAGCTCGAGGATCGGTTCGTCGCCCTCCGTGCGGTTCCGCCGGAGTCGACGTCCAGGCGAGCCGCGGGACCCCGTGCTCTCGCCAACTTCGACGAAAGTGTTGCGCACTGTGACGCGGGCTGGATGCTGCCCTTCATCGCGTGACGGGGGGAGCGCGGCTGGTTGATGCCTGCGCGGGCTCCTGCTCGTGGGCGCCTCCGCGGGGAAAGCAGGCGCGAAGACGGCCCTCGCGGTGATGATGGCCTGCCCACAAACTGCCACCCAGGAGGGCGGGACGCCATACCACACGGGGCTGAGAAGGCAGGTCGCCCAGAGCGTGACCGCGATGCAGACAGGCCTCGCGAAGTGCAACCGCCCCGCCAGGGCCGCGGAGCATGCGCCCGCCAGAGCACGTTGCACGGGGAGACCGTGCACAGCGGCTCCAAAGGACAGAATGTGCAGAGGTGTGGGGGCGACGCCTGCCACCAGAAGCACGAGGAGTGGGAAGGAGGGCCAAGAGAGCACGGGGCCCAGGATGGCGCGCAGCGTCTGCGTGAGGATGGCGTGAAACAGCATCTGGCACCCGATGGCGAGCATGGTGACGAATCTGTCGGGTAGCATGCGTACGAGCTGCTGGAACGGGTCAGTCGGAGACGGAGAACAAGGGCTCGAAGACGTGCAGCACGCTGATGATGCTGTGGCTGCACAGCTGCGCGCGCGGTGGAGGTAGAAGAGCTCGGCGGGCCCCACCAGGTGCGTGGGCGGATGAGCAGGGAGAGCCCGTCCGCCAATGGCAACATTGGCAACTCTCCAGGCCCGCGCTGCCCCGTCTTGTCGTGCAGAGGTTGCCGGACTCATGCCATGCACCTCCGCAGGGCCCACATTGTCGTCGTGAGCGGCGCGGTGAACGTCGGCACCAGGGCCAACGAGAAAGCTGGCCCTGTAGACCACGCAGAGGTCGATGTGGGCGACCGCGTGCATCGAGGGCTCCACTTGGGTAGCCAAGCGGGTCGCAGGCTCGTCGACGGCGTCGCTGTCATAGCGGCTGTGCTGGAAGGAGTTGCGGCCCTTCGTGGAGTGCCGGGCGCCCCTCGTCGCTGCCACAGTGGTCCCGGAGCTGTGCTCGATGCGGCCGGCGTTCCACTGCGCGTACGTGGCCTGACAGACGTCGATGCGCAGCGAGGTGCGCCAGGCTGTCCCCATGTATCCGCCGTAGGTCAGCATGTCGTGGTCGGCATGGCCGGTCACGTCTAGGCACACGACGGCCATGTCCGTCAGCGGCGTGCCGAAGACCACGTGGCAGATGTCGCAGACGACGAAAACGCCGACACGGTACCCATGGGAGGCGACGTCCACCCAGGGGGTCACGATGCCGTGCATGATGTGGAGCTCGAGCGTCGGCATGCCGCTCTGCACCTCGCAAAAGAAGCTGCCCCTGGGGCCGAAGACGAACCAGAAGCCTGGCATCATGTAGTCGTGGGAGCTGACGACGCTGCCGGAATAGCTGCCGATGGCGAGGCTTGCGATGAGGGACGCGTCGGGCAGGGCGATGTCGGAGTGTTCCGGGGGCTCTGAAACGTAGGAGGAAGATCGGGGGACGGGGTGGGGGAGGACGGGTCGGCGGGGCTGGAGGGCAAGGAGGGTGCCTGTGGAGTGGGTCGTCCGCTGTTCTGGAGGGGAAGGGGTGGTGGAGGCCCCCAACGCTTTCACCCTTTCCTGGGGGAAGGGGGGATGGGATGGAGAGCTCCCCCTCCAAGCATCATGGGCATCAGGGGTAATAAAGAAACGACTAGAGATTTGTCCCATGTCTCCGCGGCCGTCATGCCGACGGGTGCCGGGGATGTCCAGGTGCAGGCAGGTGGGGAGCGACTCGATGCGGAGCTCGGGGTGCTCCTCGAAGGCCCCGCGGAGCATGAGGTAGGAGAGGTGGTGCCAAATCGTGAGCAACTCCTGCCAGTAGATCCCGATGTCGTGCACGACGGGGCCGTCCCTGTCGAGGCTCACGTTGACGGGCGGCATGGCGAAGCCCTCGGACGCGGGCATCGCGAGCGCGCCGCGGTCGGTGGAGAGCACGACAGTGCCACGGGAGCGGCAAGAGGTGCACAGCAGCGGCGCCGCCAGGGCGGACGTCGGAGCGGGAGTGGCCGCCAGAAACCAGCGGAGGGGGCAGGGAGGGTGGTCGAAAGTAGGCCCGAGACATCCTGACGTCAATTGTAATTGAAAGCTCCCCTGAGTCCACGAGCGTGGACGAGACGGGCCAGCCTCGAGCGCGGCCACAACACCTGCATCACCAGAGGGGCGGGCGGGCTCCTCAGGCGGGGCGGCCCTAGAGGGAGAACACAGATACCCGCTACCGTACCCCGCGATCCAGGAATGCTGGCGCGGGGACGGGCGAGACGGAAGCAGGGGGGGAGAGGACGGGCAGGGAGGACAGGAGGAGGAGGAGGAGGAAGAGGAAGAAGAGGAGGGAGAGGTAGCGGTGACGCAGGAGTGCGTCACGAAATGCGGCCCCAAAATGCCGACCAAATCGACCACAGGCAATCGAGCTCCGGGGCCAGACGGCGCCAGGCCATCCGGCGCTGGAGAAAGATATCCCGTGGCCGCCTTGCGTCGGAGGGGGCAGGCGATTCCTCGAAGACTCAGCTCTGCAATCCTCGTGCGAGTCCAGGGGGAACGCGCCAGCGGCGCTGGCGCAGGGGCAGCGCGGCCAGGGGGCAGCGCGCGCAGCGCGGGCGGAGGGCCAGCGGGCTGAAGGGACGGAGGCAACGGAACGGCCCTACAAGAGTCCAGAACCACCCAAAGGCGGGGAGGGAAGGGGGCCAGGAGGAGGGGCGAGGTGGAGGGGCCCCCCGACTGTTCACCCGCAAGGTCTGGCCACCCGTCGGAAGATCCTGGGGGAGTGGGGGGAGCAGGACAGTTCTTCCGCACGCAGGTGCAAGCACCGAGGATGGCGCAAGCAATCTCACTCCCCGAAGCTCTCGTAATCGGGCGCCCCAGAAAGCTCTCGCGAGAAGCGGCATGAAAGACCCACGCACCAGACGGTATGGCCCGAGAATGGGCAGGCATCCCCCGAAATGGAAGCTGATGCCAGCCGTTTTGGCCCTGAGTCCCCGTAGTTGTCCGAGACACGCTGGCGTCGAGGCGGCAGCGGGGCGGGTAGTGCTCGACGCCGTCGAGGTCGACGCCGGGGGGCTGTTGGGTTCTGCACTGCTCGGTGAGACCGAAAGGCACGACGCCGCATTGCCATGCGATGCAGTGCTCGATGATTTGGTAGGCGTCGGCGGCAGTGTGATGCAGCTCGAATCCAGAGCGAAGGCCAGCGATGCAGTGGTCGCCTCCGTCGCGATTGACAACGAGGTGCTGGTCGTCATGGTGGTGCTGGATGGTGATGTGGTGCTCGGATACAGCGAGGTGGACGACGACACACTGAAGAAATCCGTGGTTCTGGACGGCTGCGTAGCAAACGACGCCGTCGTGGTCGACAACGTGGCGCTTGAAGTCCCAGTGGCCGTACACGGTGTTCACGACCTGGTGCTGCTCGTTCAGGTGCTGCTGGATAGCGATGCGGTGCTCGACTCCGTCGCGGTTGTCAACAAGGTGCTGCCTGATTCCGCTGTGCAGGATGGCCCCTTGGTGCGTGATGCTGTCGTCGTCGGCGGCATGGTGCTCGATGCCTGGGTGGTCGCAGGCAGTGCTGTGTGCGAGCGTCGGGCGTGCGTTTGCGTCGGGGAATCGGTCGCGCTGCTTCCAGGGTCGTCCGGGGGAGCGGGGGCGTGCTGGGGGGCGCGGGGGCAGGCAGGCAGGGGCGAAGCAAAGCACATGGACGAGGTTGGAAAAAAGGAGAGGGGACCGGAGGCATGATGAAAGAAAAGCGAAAGAATACTGAATGTCAGCCGACACCCCATCGTCGGCTGGGTTCCTCCCTGAACTTTCGCTGCTGGGCGTGGCGGAGGGGGGCGAGGCTGAAGGCGAAGAGATGCGTTGCAAGTAAAACGGCCGAGAGTGCCGTGCCATTACCACATCCACCCCCGTACGGTTCGAATTCACAAAGAGGCTGGGGCTTGCGGCCGGCGAACGCCTCGGCGTTGCGTAACGGGCGGAAGGATCAAGCGAAGCAGGGTGAGGAGGACCGCAGGCGCGGGCGACGAGCGGCGCGAGTTCCCTCGCACCCTTGCTGGGAGCGAGGGTGCCGAAACAGAGATGTGGCGGGCCGCCGGGCTCAGAGGCGACCCAGGGCGTGGTCCTGATCTCCATGTGGATCGGCTCCGCGAGGGACTCCGCGAGGCTGTCGGAGAACGCATCCACCAGGAAGGCCTTGTCGATCCCGCCCTTGGCCTCGGAAATGTTCCTCAGCACGAGGCGGCCGAGCCCGAAAGTGTTCGCGGAGGCGGCGATGTGGTCCAGGCACTCGCCCTTGTGCGCGATGACGTCGCCATGGCGACAGAACGTGGACACTCCCATGTCCAGCAGCTGGCGCAGGCCGCAGGGCAGGCACGCCTCGGTGAAGCGCTCGTCGTCCGCGCGCGCCTCGATGTTGTCGCTCACGGGGTTGGCGGGCCAGTCGTCGACAATGCCCGTGACATGCGCAGCGGATTCCTGGAAGATCCGCTCGAACATCTCTTCAGCCTCCGAGGGCAGCCTCACGGCCTGCGGGCCCGTCGCAGCCCGGCAGCCGAGGGGCCCTGCCGGTCCGTCAGCTCCCGAAGCCCTCGCGCTGTGGCACTCAGCCGCGGGCGGCGGCGAGGCCAGGGCGGGGGCCACAGCCCAGGCGCCGCGGCAGGCGGAGCCGACGGCCCAGAGCGCCGCAGCCCCGAAGGGGGTGGGAGCCGCGGCCGCGCGATCTGCCAGGCACGAGAGAACATACATACGCATATAACGGCGCTCGCGGAAGGCACGCCATGGGATGGGGATGCATGGGAGCGCGCCCCACGGAGAGGGAGGGAGAAGAGACGCACGCAGGAGGGCCCGGAGGGCGCCGAATGGCGGCTGGAGGGCCGTGGGGGCGAGGGAATCACACTCAGAAGCCTGAATGTCTTGAGCCAAGGGCTACGAGTGCCTACAATGTGGCTCCGGCATCCAAATCTGCCCTCGGGAATGGCCTACAGTTGGCTCCGGTCAGATTCAAATATCTGGCCCGGGAACGGAGTTCTGGACTCGAAAAGCACGAAGTGGCCTACAGTTAGCTCCGGGCATCCAAATCTAGCCCGGAATGAGTTCTGGGAACTCGAAGACCACGAAGTGGCCAACAGTTGGCTCCGGGCAATCCAAAATCTGGCCCCAGCAATGGAAAAGAAAAAAAAAATAAAGACTAAAAAAAAAATAAAATAAGTTCTGTGGATAACTGTAATCTGGGGACTCGAAGACCACGAAGTGGCCTACAGTTTGCTCCGGGCATTCAAAATGTGGCCCGGGAATGGAGTTCTGGGGACTCGAAGACCACGAAGTGGCCTACAGTTGGCTCCGGGCATTCAAAATGTGGCCCGGGAATGGAATTCTGGGGACTCGAAGAGCACGAAGTGGCCTACAGTTGGCCCCGGGCATTCAGAATGTGGCCCGGGAATGGAGTTCTGGGAGGTCGAAGAGCACGAAGTGTGTGACTGTTGGCTTAAAACGACTTCTGCGGCACCTTGTCCGGCACCCGCCCAGACCCCCCTGTGGAGTGATCTGTGAGCTCTTTTGAGTCAACTAGAAACCTATCAGTCTTCGCTGTTAGGTAAATATCCCGGCAAAGCAACCTAACAGCGATGTGTAGGAGCATATCTGGAAGCATTCCCCTTAGATTCAGATGAGAATCCAGTTGTAGAATTCTGCTGTTCTCGCAGTCGTAGTCGCATTCGCGATGACAGTCGCAGTGGCAACGGCAGTCGCAGTCACAGCCTCAGCCTCAGCCTGCCTCAGCCTCAGCCTCAGCCTGCCTCAGCCTCAGCCTGCCTCAGCCTCAGCCCCAGCCTGCTTCAGCCTCAGCCTCAGTCTGCCTTCAGCCTCGGCCTCAGCCTCAGCCTGCCTCAGCCTCAGCCTGCCTCAGCCTCAGCCTCAGCCTCAGCCTGCCTCAGCATCAGCCTGCCTCAGCCTCAGCCTCAGCCTGCCTCAGCATTCAAAATGTGGCCCGGGAATGTAGTTCTGGGAACTCGAAGAACACGAAGTGGCCTACAGTTGGCTCCGGGCATTCAAAATCATGCCCAGGAATTGACTTCTGGGAACTTGAAGAGCACGAAGTGGCCTACAGTTGTCTCCGGGCATCCAAAATGTGGCCCGGGAATGGGGATCTGGGAAATCGAAGAGCACGAAGTGGCCTACAGTTGGCTCGGGCAATAAATCATGCCCGGGAAATGAGTTCTGGGACACAAGACCTACGAGTGGCTACAGTGCCTCCCGTGCATCCAAATCTGGCCCGGGAATGGAGTTCAGGAACTCGAAGACCACGAGTGGCCCCCTACAGTTGGCTCCGGGCATCCAAAATGTGGCCCTGGAATGGGAGTTCTGGGAAGTCGAAGAGCACGAAGTTGCCTACAGTTGGCTACGGGCATTCAAAATGTGGCCCGGGAATGGAGTTCTGGGAACTCGAAGAGCACGAAGTGGCCTAGAGTTGGCTCCGTGCATTCAAAATGTGGCCCGGGAATGGAGTTCTGGGAACTCGAAGAGCACGAAGTGGCCTACAGTTGGCTCCGGGCATTCAGAATGTGGCCCGGGAATGGAGTTCTGGGAGGTCGAAGAGCACGAAGTGTGTGACTGTATGCGAAAAACGATCCCCGCCGGCAAACCCCAACACCTCCCCAACGGCTGCCCAGACCCCCCTGTGGAGTCATCTGCTGCTCTCTTTTGAGACCACTAGAAACCTATCAGTCTTCGCTGTTAGGTAAAAACACGACTGTCGGCATGCTTCGCAAGAGTTGCTGTTTTGAGATGGGCTGGTGGGGATACGCGAAGCGTGAAGAATTTGCAACAAGTTCGGCGCCTGCAGCGGGCTACTTCAGAGCCTCGCAAACTGCAGACGTTCCAGCCGCCCCCTCGCTCTTATCCGAAGAGATAGAGAGAGAGAGAGAGAGAGATCGGCCTTCAGACCATCCTGCCACGGTGCCGGGGCTGTGTGTCAGAGGCCTCTGGGGTGTTCGTTGGTACCCCGTTGGAAGCCTCTTGGGGGCCGCGAATTTGGAGCTTCTTGGGACCTTTCTCAGGCCTCGGGGGGGCCTATTGGGGTCCTTGGGGGCCTCTTGGAGGCTTCGTTACGCCTCTTCAGGGCTTCTTAGGGCCTCCTGGGAGCCTGTGGAGGGCGACTCGAATGCTGGGCACCTCCAGAGCACCCCTCACGAGATCCAGGGGGCCCCAGGGGCTCCAAAATCCAACGACAAGCCAGGGGCACCTTGGGCCAGGGGGCCAGGACCATCTTCAGCAACCCCTCCGAAGATCGTATCGAGCTAGCTTTGTGGATGCCATGACAATGGACACTCTGACAATCCAATCATTGAGTTAAAAACCTTTTTAGATGTTCCCCCATCAGAGCTTGCCTCTGTAGGGGTCCTGGCGGATTTAAGGGTAGGTGAGGTGTGCCGCCGATTCGGTGGCCGGGCCTGGGTGCCCGGGTGCCCGGGTGCCCGGGTGCCCGGGTTCGCCGCCGATTCGGTGGCCGGGCCCGGGTGCCCGGATGCCCGGGTGCCCGGGTGCCCGGGTGACGGGTGCCCGGTGCCCGGGTGGGTGCCCGGGTGACGGGTGCGGGTGCCCGGGTGCCCGGTGCCCTGTAGCCCTATAGCCTTATAGCCCTATATCCCTATCGCCCTATAGCCCTATAGCCCTGTAGCCCTGTAATCATACAGCCATATAGCCATATAACCCATACA
>CAUYUJ010022463.1:0-33908 GCA_963575745.1 Prorocentrum cordatum
GTAGTGGTAGTAGTAGTAGTAGTAGTAGTAGTAGTAGTAGTAGTGGTGGTGGTGGTGGTGGTGGTGGTGGTGGTGGTGGTGGTGGTGGTGGTGGTAGTCGTCGTCGTCGTCGTCGTCGTCGTCGTCGTCGTAGTCGTAGTCGTAGTCGTAGTCGTAGTCGTAGGGCCAGAATGGCGTCAGCCATGGCGTCGGCCCCCGCCCCCACCCCATTTCCCCCCTCCCGGGCGTGAATGGCATCAGCCATGGCGTCGGCCCCCCCCCCCCTCTCCTCTCCCTCCCGAGCTTGAATAGCTTCAGCCATGGCGTCAGCCCTCCACTCCCCGACAGAGTGAAGCTTGAGCGAGTTGCCCTCCCCCTCCCCCCCTTCTGGGCCTGAATGGCGTCAGCTTTGGCGTCAGCCCTCCCCCCCCCGACTCCCTCCTCCAGGGCGGGCCTGTATGGCGCAGCCATGGCGTCACCCCCTCCCCCCCCCCCAGTCCTGGGTCCGAATGACGTCAGCTATGGCGTCAGCCCTCCCTCCCCCCCCCGCAGAGTGAAGCCCCCCACCCACCCCCCTCCCCGGGCCCTGAATCTCCTCCCCCCTCTTTCCCCCTGGGCCTGAATGGCGTCAGCTATGGCGTTAGCCCCCCTCCCCCCTCGACAGAGCGAAGCTTGCGCGAGCTCCCCCCCCCCCCCCCCCCCCCACCCCCCCCCCCCCCCCCCCCCCCCCCCCCCCCCACCCCCCCCCCCCCTTTCGGGCCTGAATGGCTCAGCCATGGCTTTCCCCTCCAACCCCCCCCTCTCCCGGCCTGAATGGCGTCAGCCCCCCCTCCCCCCGACAAGAGCGAAGCTTGAGCGAGCTCCCCCCCTTTCCCCCTCCCTGGCCTGAATCGCGTCAGCCATGGCGGTCAGCCCCCCCCAACCCAGTGCCTGAATCTCCCCTCCCCCCTCTCTCCTCCTGGGCCTGAATTGGCCAGTCGCTATGGGGTTCAGCCCCCCCCCCCCCCCCGACGCGAAGTTTGGCCTCCCCCCTCCGGGCCTGAATGGCGTCAGCCATGGCGTTAGCCCCCACCCCCTCTCCTCGACTCCCTCTGTCCCGGCCTGAAGGGCGTTAGCCATGGCGTTCCCCCCCCCCCGTCCCCCCTCGTGGGCTTGAATGGCGTCAGCCATGGCGTCAGCCCCCTTCCCCCCCCCGACAGAGCGAAGCTTGAGCGAGCTCCCCGCTTCCCTACCCCTTCCCGGGCCTGACTGGCGTCAGCCCTCCCCCCCTGGACAGAGCGAAACTTGAGCGAGCTCAAGCCCGCGCTCTCAGAAACTCACACGTCGGATCGGCGGAATTGTCCTGCGGATCGAAAGCAGATCCTGGAGGCGGACGGGGAAAATGCGGAGTTTGAACCAGTATGTCCGCCAGACCTGCTCTTATTGAAACGTGGGATAAGTTTTTCGTTCCAGATTGTTTTTTTGACTGTCCCAGGGCCCGGAAGTTGGCCCCTGGGTGTTTGAAGCGGTGAAAGTCAGACCGTCACAATTTTTCGGGGGCGGCCAGGCGCGGGGTGAGCATTCGGAGCGGGTGGATACAATGGCTGGGGCCATCTCTCCCCGGTTTTCATAGCCCCCTTTTCTTATCTCATCTCGTCCCTTGACGCCCCCGGGGCCGCGCATGTGCCTCTGGCCATGACCTGCGACGCCCCCTTCTTGGACACCCTCCTGTCGGGCGCACCCGAGACTCATCCGCAGTTTCCCGACGTCGTATTCTGTTTCGTAGCGTGGACGGTCCACGCTACGGTCCTCTGGGGGTCCACGGTGGACCCCCAGAGGACTGGACCTCTCCCCCGCAAGTCTTGCACCCCGAACCGTCCACTCGACGGTCCCGTGGCCCAGCGAGGGCCCATGGAGGCCGCAAGCAGCGAGCACCGCCCGTCGGGACGCTTCCCCACGGCGCAGTGGGAGCCTGGGTCCTCTGCGTGTCCACCTCCTGGACGCCCCTGGACGCCTTCGGTTTTTTCCCAACCATCCTGTGGTGTTGGGTCCTCATTTTGAAGAAACGGTCCCCGCGTTCTCCCCTCCTTCTCCTTTGCCCCCTCCTCCCTCCTCCCCCTCCGCGTCAGCCACACCCACTTCGGCACACCCCTCACACGTTTCGTGGCCCCATAAGGAGCTCCACCGAGGGCTCCAGTGGCTGCGTTCGCATGGCGGCACCGCACCCATTTCGGCACACCCCTCACACGCGTGGCCCCATAGGGAGCTCCACCGCCCCAGCTGCCGCATGTTTCGGCACACCCCTCACACGTTTCGTGGCCCCATAGGGAGCTCCACCGAAGGCCCCAGTGGCTGCGTTCGCATGGCGGCACCGCACCCATTTCGGCACACCCCTCACACGCTTCGTGGCCCCATAGGGAGCTCCACCGAAGGCCCCAGTGGCTGCGTTCGCATGGCGGCACCGCACCCATTTCGGCACACCCCTCACACGTTTCGTGGCCCCATAGGGAGCTCCACCGAGGGCCCCAGTGGCTGCGTTCGCATGGCGGCACCGCGCCCATTTCGGCACACCCCTCACACGTTTCGTGGCCCCATAGGGAGCTCCACCGAGGGCCCCAGTGGCTGCGTTCGCATGGCGGCACCGCACCCATTTCGGCACACCCCTCACACGTTTCGTGGCCCCATAGGGAGCTCCACCGAGGGCCCCAGTGGCTGCGTTCGCACCGCACCCATTTCGGCACAGTGGCCCCATAGGAGCTCTACCGAAGGCCCCGTGGCTGCGTTCGCATTGCGGCACCGCACCCATTTCGGCGTGGCCCCACTCCACCGAGGGCCTCACACGTTTCGACGTGGCACATCTCGGCACACCCCTCACACGTTTCGTGGCCCAATAGGAAGCTCTACCGAAGGCCCCAGTGGCTGCGTTCGCATGGCGGCACCGCGCCCATTTCGGCACACCCCTCACACGTTTCGTGGCCTCTGAGGGAGCTCCACCGAGGGCCCCCGTGGCTGCGTTCGCATGGCGGCACCGCACCCATTTCGGCACACCCCTCCCACGTTTCGTGGCCCCATAGGGAGCCCCACCGAGGGCTCCAGTGGCTGCGTTCGCATGGTGGCACCGCGCCCATTTCGGCACACCCCTCACCCGGTTCGTGGCCCCATAGGGAGCTCCACCGAGGGCCCCAGTGGCTGCGTTCGCATGGCGGCACCGCGCCCATTTCGGCACACTCCTCACACGTTTCGTGGCCCCTGAGGGAGCTCCACCGAAGGCTCCAGTGGCTGCGTTCGCATGGCGGCACCGCACCCATTTCGGCACACCCCTCACACGTTTCGTGGCCCCATGGGGAGCTCCACTGAGGGCCCCAGTGGCTGCGTTCGCATGGCGGCACCGCGCCCATTTCGGCACACCTCTCACACGTTTCGTGGCCCCTTAGGGAGCTCCCTCTCATCGTTCAACCTGCTTTGCGGTACTCGTAACTGCATATGGTTGGGTCCATCGCCAGGATAATTTCAAGCCGCCGGACGTCGGGGGAGGCCTCGGCCTGGGCCCCTTCGAGCAGGTCAGACTCTCGGGCCGCCACCGAGTCCGGGCGTGCGCTGCCATAAGCGTCAGGCGCACGGTGCCGCCGCGCCGGCTGGGGCTTGGGAGGTCCGCGGCCAGCGGACCTCCTCCTTCCTTCCCCCCCCTCCCTTCTCCTTCCTCCTCCCTCCCTCCCTCCCTCTTGAAGCTCCACCACATCGACAATTGGGAGACGCTGCACAAACGGGAAGTCTGGCGCATGGCTTCACGAGTCGCAAACCACAACTGGACGAGGTGGACATGGCGAGTGCTGCGCTGGCACCCAGTCCTCAACCCGCGCCAGCAGGGACAAAGGCAGCACGGTGGCCAAAACAAGCGCTGGGACGACGAAATCACCACTTACTTACGTCAACGCAGACCAGACCTCCACCGACCGCCCACGCAAGCCCATTCGAAAGGACAACCGAACGACATCACATGGACGCAAACAGCCCAAGACACCGAAGCATGGACAGCGCTCGAGCACCACTTCACCGACCTCACGTCGACCAGCACCCGGGATTCAGACCAATGACGTAATCTCGCACAACCCGCGCCGACACCGACACCAAGGACTTTCTTTTTCCTCCTCCTCCCCTTCACCTCCTAACTTTTTACATGTCTCGCATTGCATGAATCCAGACACCTCAGATTCTAGAGGCCATGGCCTCACCCACCTGGTCTGCCCTAGGCCCGGACGCTGTCCGCAACAGTGGTCGCATCGCATCCCTCCCTCCCTCTTCCTCCTGCGTCTTCCTCCTCCTCCCTCCTCGTCCCCATGCCCTCTTCCTCTCTCCTGACTCCTCCTCTCCAGGCCTCCCCTCTCCGACGACGCGCTCCTGACCAGCCAAGTTCTCCCGCGTCTGATTACGATGCTCGACGACATGGTGTGCGCAGTAAAGTCGCACGGGCGTGAACTGCACCCGAGCACAACGAAAATACGAAACAACCGGACAAGAAGGACCAGGAGGGCGAGCTCACGCACAGCACGTGCCCAAGACATGCATGCAGAAAACATTCCGTACGAGGGCGGTCTCAAATGTCTCGGCCACCTGATCGGTTTCCACGAGCCGATGGGCGCGGAGATTCACGGCCGTACGAGAGCTGCACGGGCATCGTTCGCCCCTCGCAAACAAGACCTGACCAGCAAGCACTGCCCTTTGGCTCACCGGCTCTGGTACGACTGCGGCTGTCTTCCCACGTCAGTGACGCGAGGAGGAGGAGGAGGAGCCCGTACGTGGGCGCCACCCTCGTTTTGGCACCTCACTCACACTTTCCGTGGCCTCATAGGGAGTTCCACCCAAGGTCCCAGTGGCGCAGCCCGCATGTGGGCGTCATCCCCGTTTCGGCACACCATTCACAAGGTTCGTGGTCCCATGGGGAGCTCTGGCTAAGGCCCCACTGGCGCAGCCCGCATGTGGGCGTCATCCCTCTTGCGGCCCACCACTCACGAGGTTCGTGGTCCCATGGGTCGCTCCAGGCAAGGCCCCACTGGCGCAGCCCGCATGTGGGCGCCGCCCTCGTTTCGGCGCACCCTTCACGGTTTGTGGCCCCGCAGGGACTTCCGTCTGAGTGTTCTTGGATGCCCCCAGAGCCCCTTCGGTGTTTCCCCCTCTTTGTCCCTTCTCCCTAGCCGTGTTGGCTTAGGCGCCTGAGTGAGTTCGAACTGTTCATCCGCCCGAGGAGAAAGGAGCCCCTCCTCACCCAACTGCGACCCCCACGATCCCATATGAGTCAGTAGTCTGAGACATGAGGTCCCGCTGGCGCAGCGCCGCATGTGGGCGCCACCCTCGTTTCGGCACACCACTCTCACGCTTTGTGGCCCCATGCTGGGGGCTCTGCCTCAGGCCCCCGTGGCAGCGCCCGCACGGCGGCCCGGCACACTCTTCACGCGCTCCGTGGCCACATAGGGATATCCACCGAAGGCGATCCCCACAACGACGATATTCACAATTGCATATGGTTGGGTCCTTCGCCAGGATACTGTTCTTCTTCGACGGTTTTGGTTCTGAGCGACAGGGACGGAATCAAGGACACGTCCCCCGTTGAAGCTTGAGTCATCGCCTCTTGGGGCTCTCTTGGGGCGATCTTGGAGTCATCTTGAGGCCTCGGGTCTCATTGGGAGGCTCTGTGTCCACTTGGCACCGTATCGTGGCGGTCTTGAGGCCTCGTTGAGACATGGCCGAGGTCATTTGGAACCATTTTGAATTATCCAGTGCCATGGCTGAGGCCATGTTGGACAACTTGGGGCCCTCTGGTGGCCATTTTGAGTTATCCAGGACGCCCCAACGCGTTGCAACGCCCTGGTCCCGAACCGAGGGGAGGGGGGGTGGCGACGGGTCAAGCTGTCCACAAGTTAAGCTGCCCATGCGCCTCAAACGCATGGGTAGCACCAGAATTTCAGCACATGTAGAGGTCGCGGTTGGAGTTGCAACCGCTGGGAATCAACACAGCCGCCAGGTGCGAGACGCTGGCGTGGTGCGCAAAGCATGCCAGGAGCGCACCGCGCGCACCAGGTGCGCCGGGCGCCCCACGGGCCCCACCGTGCCAGGCGCACCTGGTGCGCCGGAGATGCCGCGAACTCCACGTGCTCCAAGTGTGTCACGTGCTCCATTTACTCTTGTGGAAGACGATCAATGGAGAGGAGGCATGCTGCCGAATCATTTCCCGATGTCTAAGACACGTTTCAACGATTTTTTTTTTGGTGCTACACCATGCTTTAATCGTGTTTCGAATGTCTTTATTTCAGCATGCAGCAGGCTTTCAAAAGACAAGTATAATACAATGATGGGGCGGTTAGAGTGTCCATTGCCATGGCATCCACAAAACTGCTCTAGGTGCGCCACATGCACAGGCGCGACGCGCGCAGACTGTAACAGGTGCGCCAGTGCACGTGACAGCACACATCAGGAGTGACGTCGCCCCCCCCCCTCCCCACCCCAGCATCCCTGCCCACAACCACTGTGCAACATGGCGGGTGGGTGGCCATCGTGGTGTGTGGCATGTGCAGTCTCCTCCGCTTTGAATCGGTCTTCGACGGGGGCGGTGGGCCTGCGCGCATCGGGCAATCTGCTACTCGCCCGCCTGCCCTGTCCGCGGGGAGCTCGCGCGTGGTCCAACACTCCACCGCAGCGTGTACCTTGCTGTATTTCTCTTGACAGGGATGCAGGGTGGGGTGGGGGGGGGATGCCCGGCAGGGTTTCGACTCGGCGGCCGGTCGAGTGGGGGAGTTCTTTGGTCAGAGAACGACATCTAACAATGAACAGAGCTAAACCTCTCCCCAGAGGGGAAGAAAGGGGTTGGAGGTAGAAGCGATCTAAACCACCTACGCCCAGAGTGCTGGTGGGCTTATTCCCTCCCTTGTTCCTCCTCGTGCCTCCTCCCTCTCTCACTCTTCGCTTCTTCCTCCATGCCCCATCCTCTGTCCTACCGCCTCGGCCCCTCTCCCTCTCCCCTCCCCATCTTCCCCATCCCCCTGCCCTTCCTCGTTTTCCTCATCCCTGTTGCCCCCTCTACTCCCCCCGTCCTCATCCCTACTCTTTTCTCCCTCCTCCTTCTCCTCTTTCTCTTACTGCCAACGTCGGATTCGCCCCGTCGATCCAATGAGGCCGTCGGGGAGGCGAGCGCTCACAAGAAGCCACCTCCGGATTTCAACAGGAGCCGCCAGGTTGGAGCCGAGCGCACGATGAGGTGGAGGCTGCGCAGGAGGATGGAGGGTACTGGGGGAAGCAGGGAGGGCGGGGAGGAGGAGGAAGGAGGGGGGGATGGTTGAAGGAGGGGAGGAGGGTACTGGGGGAGCAGGAGGGTGATGGTTGAATGAGGGGAAGGAGGGAGAGGCGAGGTGGAGGAAGGATGGTGAGGGAGAGGAGGGTGCGCATCCCTCCCGAAGTTACCTCCCTCCTCCCTTCTCCTTCCGTCCTCATTCCTCCGCCTTGTACCATCCTTCTTCCCCCCTCACGCTTCCCTTGCTCCCCCCCCTCCCCTCCTGTGCACATGGCGCGCTGAGTGGTCCAAGCCCATGATACGTGGGCTCGTGCGAGCGGCTTCTCCCCCCCCCCTCGTGTAAGTGTGTGTGTGTGTGTGTGTGTGTCGCAGTCGGACTGCGGTGCTGGTCCATTGGTTAACACCCTACCAGTATGCTTCGCTGGACCGCTGTTTTGGCCACAGCACCAATCTGCCTGGCAGCGTTGATTCTTTGCGCTTCACTATCCAACACCGCTACGGTTATCAGTGGCCGCAATTCGCCCCGGGCTGCCGTGCTTCAGTTCGCTTTGAGTTGAGTGCTCTCTTCCTTTTCTGGCCGCTGCATGTTTCGTTTGGACTTACAGTTCCTCTTGCCCATCCACCGCTTGCATCTTGCAATGTGCGACACTTCTACGCTGCGCTATCGACAGCGTTCGATCGCAGTTCGCACTTCCATCTGCTGCTCGCGCCTGGGGACGCTCTGCGCCGCCGGCTTAAGAAGCGAGTGTTTGTGTGGGTGTGCTGCGTGTGTCTGTGTGAAGAGTATGCGCGTGGCATGGTGGATCCCGTTTGGGTCCCTGCCCCGTCTTCTGAGGGGCCGACCGTGCGCGCTCTAGTGGTCTGAAGACTTTTTCCGTCTCGTCGCTTCGCTTGAGGAGGGTTCGACATGTCCGCTCGGGCCTCCCCGTCTGGGCCTTCCTCCTGGAGCCTTCTTCCGGGCGCCTCGGGCGGTCTCGAGAGCCTCTTGGTCAGTCTTGGGGCCATCCTGGAGGCCTCTTGGGCCGTCTTGGGGCGGTCTTGGAGGCCTCCAGGGCCGTCTGGGAGCGTCGGGAAACCGAAGAGGCAAAAACGCCAACAACCTTCAAACACATCAGGTTTATCAATGAGTTTGGCCTCTTGGGGCCCTCTTGGGAGGCCTCTTTGGGCGTCTTGGGGGCCGCTTGGGCCGTCTGGGGGCCATCTGGAGCGTCTCGGAGCGATTGTTCGGCGACCCGGGGCCCTTTTGGACCGTCTGGAGGGCCCTCCTCTTGGCCCGTCTTGGGGCACTCCTGGGCCCGAAACGGTCAATCGAACGAGCTCCGAGAAAACGTGGGAAGGCCGAGGAGATTTGAGAATTTGGGCTCCAGGCCCCTGAGCGACTCCTCGGGAGTGCTGAAAGGACTAGGCAAAGGACCTGAGGACACGCCCAGTACGTGCTCAGCGGCACGGCGGCGGATATCGAAGACGCCTACGGCGAATCGCCGCCGCCCCCTGCCTTTTGGGAAGCGCCTATGTTGCCGAACGTTGAGGCCAGACCTGCCAAGCTATCGGACCATGTGTTCCCCGAATCGGTGTGGAAAGCCTTCGGGGAACACGTGGGCATCTTGAAGGTCATCTTGGCCGCCTGGAGGCCATTTTGACCCTTTCGGGCCTTCTTGGAGGACGTCTTGGAGGGCTCTTGGGCCGTCTTGGAGGCCATCTCGAGCGTCTTGGAGGCCATCTTGAGCGTCTTGGGGGCCTCTTGGGGCCGTCTTGGGCCTCTTGGGCGATCTTTGGGGGCACTTGGGCCGTCTCGGGCCGTCCGAAGGCCGAAAAAAAGCAAATGCCGCAATCCTTCAAAAACTCATGGGAAATCAATGATTTTGACCTTTTCGGGCCTTCCTGGAGGCCCTCTTGGAGGCCTCTTGGGCCGTCTTGGGCCATCTTAGAGCCATCTTCGGCCGTCTTGGTGGGCCCCTGGCCCGTCCGACGCCGTCGGAAGCCGTTTGGGCGGCCTCTCTGAGCCGACTTGGGGCCTTCTTGGAATGCTCCAGGGCCGTCTTGGAGGCCATCTTGGGCGTCTTGAAAGCCTCCTGAGCCGTCTTGGGGGCCTCTTGGGGCCGTCTTGGGGGCCTCTTGGGCCGTTCTGATTTTGGAGGCCTCTTGGGCGATCTTTGGGCGACCTTTGGGGGCTCCTGGGCCGTATCGGGCTGTCGGAAGGCCGAAACGAAGCAAATGTCAAAATCCTTCAAACACAAACGGACAAAAACATGCGTTTTGCAATTTCTGGCCTTCCTGGAGGCCCTCTTGGAGGCCTCTTGGGCCGTCTGGGGCCAGCTTCGAGCCAACTTCGGCCATCTTGGTGGGCTCCTGGCCCGTCTGACGCCGTCGGAAGCCGTTTGGGGGGCCTTTCTGGGCCGACTTGGGGCCGTTTGGGGTGCTCCAGGGCCGTCTTAGAGACCATCTTGGGCGTCTTGGAGGCCTCTTGGGCCGCTTTTGTGCCCTCTTGGGGCCGTCTTGGGGGCCTCTTGGGCCGTCCTGAGGCCATCTTGGAGGCCTCTTGGGCGCTGTGGGGGCGATCTTGGGGGCCTCTTGGGCCGTCTTGGGTCGTCGGAAAGCCGAGAAGAAGCGAATGGTAGCATTCTTCAAAAACCTAAGGGCAAACAATAATTTTGGCCTCTTCGGGCCCTCCTGGAGGACCTCTTGGAGGCCTCTTTGGCGGTCTTGGAGGCCTCTGGGGGGCCTCTTGGGCCGTCTTGGGCCGTCTTGGACTCTCTTGGGCCGTCTTCGAGGCCGTCTTGGACATCTTGGGCGAACTTGGAGACCATCTTGCACCATCTTGGAGGCCATCTTGGGCCAACGTGGTCATCTTGGGGCCATCTTGAGCCGTCTTGGAGATTTTTTTTCCGCAATTGAAGTCCTTTCAAGGTGGCCGGCGGGACGGGCCGAAGCCCCAGGGGGAGTTCTTTTGGAAAAAGAACCAAGACCCAAACCGACAGGATTCAGCACGCCAGGCACCCCTCTTGCAAGCAACAGGGGGTGGCGGATCTCATGGCCTTCGGCCCATCCCGCCACCGTGCCTGGGCTGAGGGTATGCAGCAGTGCCGTTTTGGGGCCTCTTGGGGCCTCTTTTGCGCCGCTTGGGGGCTTCTTGGGACCTGGGGGCCTCTTGGGGGCCCCTTGGGGCCTTCTCGGTGCCTCTTGGGGCCTCCTGGGGGATCTTGGGGCGAGATGCTCGGTCGGATATCCGGTTCCGTATTCCTTCTCTTGGGCTCATTCTGGGGCCGTCTTGGGGCCCTTTTGGGCCGTTTTGGATGCCTCTTGGGCCGTCTTCTTCTTGGGCCGTCATGGGGCCCTCTTGGAGGCCTCTTGGGCCGTCTTGGGGCAGTCTTGGGAGCCCCTAGGGCAAGGCCGTCTGGCAGCGTCGGGAAGCTGGAACGGCGAGATTGCCAGCATCCTCCAAACATCCGCAGGCAAATTCATGATTTTGGCCTCCTGGGGCCCTCTTGGAAGGCCTCTTGGAGGCCTCTTGGGGCGTCTTGGAGGCCTCTTGGGCCGTCTGGGGGTCATCTTGGGCGTCTTGCGATCATTGGGCTTCTCGTGGTCCTCTTGGACCGTCGTGGTGGCCTCTTGGAGCCCTCGTCGCCCATCTTGGGGCCCTATGGGGCCCCTGAAAAGTTGCGCGGGGAGACGCGGGGGGGCCCAGGGGAAGCGCGGCACACTCCAGGAGATTTCGAGCATGTGGTTCCTGCCCCCTTGAAGACTATACATGGTTTTATGTGTGTACACACACACACATATATATATATATATATATATATATATATATAGGTGCATTCGTGCTTGTATGTTTATATGCATGCGTGCATGTATGTATGCATGTATGCTATATGTATGTATGTATGCATGCATGTATGTATGCATGTATGTATATATGCATATATTTATGTATGTATGCATGCATGCATGCATGCATGTATGTATGTATGCATGTCCGTATGTATGCATGTATGCATATATGTATGTATGTGTGTATGTATGTATATATGTATGCATGCATGTATGTATGCATGTATGTATGTACGCATGTATGTATGCATGTATGCATGTATGCATGTATACATGTATGTATGCATGCATGTATGCATGCATGCATGCTTGTATGTATGCGTGTACGTATGTACGTATGTATGCGTGTACGTATGCACATATGTACGTATGTATAGATGTATGCATGTACGTATGTATGTATGTATGTATGCATGTATGTATGGAATGTATGCATGCATGTATGTATGTATGTAGGTAGGTAGGTAGGTAAGTAGGTAGGTAGGTAGGTATGCATGTATGCATGTATGCATGCATGTATGCATGTATGCATGTATGCATGTATGCATGTATGCATGTATGCATGTATGTATGTATGTATGTATGTATGTATGTATGTATGTATGTATGTATGTATGTATGTATGTATGTACATCTGCACGTATGTATGCATATGTGCACGCATGCATATATGCATGCATGCATGAATGCATGCATGCATGCATGCATGCATGCATGTCTGTCCGTGAGTCTGTCTGTCTGTCTGTCTGTCTGTCTGTATGTATGTCTGTATGTCTGTAGGTACGTATGTATGTCTTTATGTATGTATGTGTGTATGTACGTACGTATGTTTGTATGCATGTACATATTGATTGCTGTGTGTGAATTATCCCTATAGTACCCCGTGGCATAACCGCGGCACGACGCGGGTATGCTGTGGGGGGCCGGCCCCGCCTGATGAGATAATATGCCGATGTACTGCAATATCTCCTTTTCATCTTGAGCCAAAATAGGCGCACAGAGGAGGGTGTCAGAATCACTCCTCCTCGGGCCTGGCCGCAAACCGGCCAGGCACGACTTAAGTCGTACGCGGGCGCGCCCGAGCCGACGCGCCCAGCTCATCGGCTAGGCTGCGGCCATGCCGCGAGCCCCTCACTCCGCCCGGCGCGATCATACCGCCGCCGGCGGAACCTCATCCAGCCCCACAGGTAGCGGAGCATGGATTCGATCCACTCCATCACTTGATGTCCTTCTGATTCGAACTCGGTGCCCGATCCCAGATGTTCAGCGTGGCCATGTGTCTCCTCAACAGGGAGCCACCCACGCTCTTGGTCAGCACGTCCGCGACATTGTTCTTGCCAGGAACTGCAGCGATCGAGAGATCGCCCTTGCCAACACGCTCCTGGATCCACAAGTATCGTGATTGAACATGCCGCATCTTCCCGAGACCTCGCCGTTGGACGTGGCCCCGGGCCGCCGATGAATCCGAGGCAAGCTCCACCTTCAGGTCCAGCCCCCAATCCGCGAAGAGGCTGTGAAGGCCTAGGCCCACGCTCCCGCCCTTCACCAGGGCGTAGTACTCGCTCTCCCCGCTGCTCAATGAAACCGTCGACTGCAGGTTACTGCCGTGCTTGACTACATGATGCCCCAGCATCGCCACGAAGCCTCCGGTGCTTTTCCGCGTGACTGCACAGCCTGCATGATCGGAGTCCACGTACACCCGGATCTTGTCGAACGTCTTCTGCTCCGTGAAAACCGTCACCGTGCTAGGATGCCGCTTGAGGTAGCGGCCAACCCTCTTGAGCATGAGCCAGCTCGCCTCCGTTGGCGTCTGCATGGACCTGGCGAGCGTCTTCGATGCCTCAGCCAAGTCCAGCCTGTCCTGAGACAGGTAGGCCACCCTCATGGTGAGGGATCGGAAGCGCGAAGCTTCCGCTGCTCCCAACGCCGCCGACTTCGCATCCATCATCTGCTTGTCGGCGCTGCGCTTCTCCGTCGGCGCGTCCACGCCGTTGGCCTTGCTGAGACCCAACTCGTCGATCACGATCTCCGCGTGCCGCTTGTCCGGCTCGATCATCGCATGCCGGCAGGGCCGGCCACCGCCAGGCGGAACTCCCGCACTGACCTCGATGACCCGATTCAGGAAGACCGCCTGCTTGTCATCGCCCTCGTCGAAGCCTAGGTTCGCAGTCTTCTTGAACTCGTACTTCTTGCCCAGCGTGGCCTCGAAGCTGTCGATGTCCTGCTGCTGAGCCAGCACCGCGAAGTCGTCGCCGTGCCCCAGCAGCCTCGTCTCGTCCACCTCCTTGTAGAAGACCGCTGGGCACGACACGCCCGCCTTGTAGCCGTTTTCCTCCAGCAGCTCCGTGTAGTCGCCCTGCCAGATCTTGCTGGCGTCCTGCGTGCCGTACCAGGACTTGAGGAGTAGGCCGCACTTGTCCTCGCCGTACTCCTTGCGACTCTCCTCCTCCAGCTCCACGAAGATCCTCCGCTGCGCCTTCCCGTAGAAGTGCGCCCTGCTGATGTCGAAGAAGCCGATCTTGAAGTTGCCCGGCTTCCTGCCCTTCTTGCGAAGCGACTCCTGAATGTGGAGCGGTGGTTCCCGCGTCCACGTGACCATCAGCGAGACCAGCGACCGCATGGCCTCCAGAGGAGGCATGGCCGAGAAGACCTCGGACGCCTCCAGCTGCTCGTCAGGGCGCTTCTTCGCCTTGATCTCCTTCACGACGAGCCTGCTCCTGTAGTTGGGCCTCTCCGCGTCACCCTTGTTCGTGTCGACCCACTTGAGTGGGATGGGCGGACGCCCAGTCTCGGCAAAGCCTGAGACCTCGGGACGATCTCGATCAGCTCCTGCTTCTTGACCCACTCGCGCTCGACCGTGCGAGCCTGGGCCACAAGGCCCGCCTCCAGGTAGCCGCCATTGACGTCGTCCCAGTAACTCGTCCAGTCCCCGGGCGGCACTGCCGCGTCCACAGGGACTGGGCCCGACTGCTGCACCTGGGCGGTGCTGAGCTCTCCCACGTCATTCAGCGTGTCCTTGAGCTCCTCCAGCACCGCCTCCACCAACTTCGGTGGATAGACCTTCGCGAACCGCGCGATGCCGCCCACGAGCGTGATGTGGCGATGCCATTCCGCGCGGCCGTCCACATTGCTGCAAGTGCCCTGCAGCCTCCGGGCTAGGCCTGGATGGTTGGTGACCCATCCGGTCTCCTTGCGCACGAACTCCTCCTGGCCATTGCGGGGGTTCGTGAGCTTCATGCCCCACCGACACATGGGGCCTTTGACCGTGAAGACTCCTGGATGCGCGACCAGCTCCTTGACGATGTCCTCATTCCACGATCGCGCGCTCCAGGGATGCTCATGCAAGAAGTACCTGCCTGGCTTCCTGAGCTGACGCCAGTAGGCGTCGACTGCCACCTTCAGGTGGTGTCTGGCCTCCTCCATCTCAGCCGCCTCCTGCTCATCGGTCCTGAACTTGGCACTCAGGCCCCTCAGCAAGCTGAACTTCTCGCATGGAGGGGACCCCGTGAGCAGGATGGGATCCATCCGCTCCTGCTGCTTCTCGAGCTCCTTGACATCTTCGGGGCGCCGCAAGTCCCACGGCGTCCCGTCCTCCTTGAGTTCCTCCAGGTCCGCCGCGAAGCCCGGGCGCAGCTGAAATTCCGCTGCCCGAGCCGAGAACCGATGTGGCGAGTACACCTCGGCCACGTCCACGGCGCCCAGCTGCAACGCCGATAGGGCGATGCTGTCCACCTCCTCGTCGGCGATGTCCACGCCGGCGCTGGCCCAATGGCCACTGACCTGTTCGCGAACGAGCGGGAGCAACTCCGCCTTCGCTCTCGTCAGCACTCCGAGCTCAACCAGCTCGATCGACGCCACATCGAGGGCGAGCACCCGCATGTGCCTCCCCTCACTGGCGTTCCACACGACTGCCACTCCAGCTGGCAGCTGAGGTCCTTCCGCCGGCGCCGGCTGCGCCGCGAGATCCTCCATGTCCACCGGTACCGGCACGTCTGCCGGCTGTGGATCACCGCGCTCGAGGGCCTCCGGCACATCATCCGGGGCCACCTCTGCCGAGCGCTTCAGCCGCGACCTAGCCGCGGTCATGTCGACATCCGCGGCGGCCTCTGCCGCTCGCGCTGCTCCCGAACTGGAGCTCGCTCCTCCTGAAGGAGCCGCCACGCCGAAGCCCGGTGCTACCGGCTGGCTCTCTCGCCGGCGCGCCGCCGTGGCTGCCACGGCTGGCGCTGCTGCCGAGCGGGTCGCGGCCGGCGCGGCCGATGCCGCTGCCGCCGCTGCCACCGGCTCGGTGATCCTCCGAGCCGTCTTCGGCGGAGGGGTCCCTGCCGCGGCCGATGCCGCCGGTCGAACTCTGGCCTCTTGGCCCTGCCTCCGCTCTCGATACTGGCCGGTCCTCTCCCGGCCTGCCTCCTCCGCGTCCAGCGCTTCGAAGATCCTCTTGCTGCACACCGCGTTGTGCGCGTGGCCAGCCAGCACCCGGCCGTGCTTAGCGATCGAGACGCACCCTGGGCATCCCGGCGTTGCGCCCAGCCGCTCGACGTCCGCCTTGAGGACGTACATCCTCCTCGGCGCCTGCGGCTGCGGCGACACCACCACAATTGGTGACGGACCGACCTCTCCAGGTCCGACGATGGCCCGCGGCGCGCTTGCCGCACGCGGAGCCACGTCCCACGGCAGGCCCTTCAGGCCATCCCAGCCCGCCGTGATCCACTTCTCGCTCTGCGGCAGGCTGCGGAAGCCGACCGCCTTCTTCACGCCGTCGCTCGTGATGACCATCATCGAGCCGTCGCGCGGGTGGTGGCCGATGTAGCGAGCCTCCACCATCTGCTCCTCCAGCGCGTTCTTCCTCACGCGTTCCCCGGCGAACCGCGCCATCAAGCGTTCGCCGAAGAGCGGGACCGGCTTCCTCCACTGCCGTCCCGTGAGCCGCTGAAGAGCGGTCTTGCCGTCCTGGCCGCGCCGGTATCGGTTGATTACCGATGCGGCGTGCTCCGGCAGGTGCGCTAGCACCGGGTGCTTGTCCTCCACCTTGACGCCCAGCTTGGACTCCAGGTCCATCTTGAGCGCCCGCACCTGCTTCTTGATCTCGCGCACCGCGACCTCAATCTCCCCATTGGCCTGATGATCGGCCGGTGCCGACTCCTGGGGAATGGCCTCGAGGCCAGGAACCTCCTCCACCGCACGCCTCTTGACCAGCAGGATCGCTGGCTCGCCGTCGGACTTGTTGACGATCTTCCTGTAGCCCAGGATCCGCAAGAAGCGTGCGAAGAACTTGATGGCGTAGGCGTCGTCGCCCTTCTTCTCCACGAATGTCGCCGCCATCATCTTCGAGCGCCGATCCCTAAGGACCAGCATCGGCATGGTGTCCGCGTCGTCCTGGCCCATGAAGGCGTAGTCGGACGAGACCACCGGCACCGCTGTCTCGTCGTCCTCCGGTGCGCGGAGATGCGGCTGGCCTTGGCCCTTTGCCGCAATACACACGCGACACCAGCTGCGATAAGTCGCGTGTCCCATCGCCTCGTGTTCGGCGATCTCCCTCTGAGAGGGCTCATGAGGTGCCTTCAGCACTCTCGGGCGAGCCTCCTCCTCGCCCTCGTCGGCCTGCTGTCCATCAGGAGCAGCTGGCAAAGCGTCGGCCGCAGCAGCTGCCGCTGGCTGAAAACCCGGCGGTCTCACGTCGGAAGGTCCCGACCCCGCCGCTGCCGCCCCCGCAGCCGATGCCGCCGGGGGCCGTGGTATTAAGTCCTCCAGTGGGCTTACGCCGAGGGCTGCCTCCTGGGGACTGTCTTCTCGAGGATCTCCAGCAGCTCCTCCTTCGACTTGCCGCTGAGGAGCTCCACCAGCTCGGACTTCGACTTCGCCGAAAGTCCCTCCTCGAGAGGAGCAACCGAGCCATGTTGGCCCTTCTTGAGGTAGAAGTTGTAGACGCCCTGCTCGCGATAGACCGGCAGCATCTGGTGCTTCGCCGCCTTCGCCTCCTTCTCGAGCATGCCTACCACGCGCTTGCCGATTGGGCTCTTCTCGTGGAATATCCAGCCGCCATTGCGGCCCAGGAATGAACACTGTCCAGCTCCTGCTGCCTGCCCCACCGAGATCAACGGCTTGTGCACGTTCGTCACGCGTCCCTTGAGCGCTCGTAGCACTCCGTACTCGTCCTCCGCCTTGAGCTGCAAGCTGCCCTCGTCCGGGACGAGCTCACCACTGGCCGTACGATACGTGCTGCCGTTGCCCTTCATTCCCGTCGGCGGCGCGAAGCTCCGAGGGAATGCTGAGATAGCTGCACCGCTGTCCCAGTTGAACTTCATCCAGTCGTCCTGCGCGAAGGGAGAGAGATCGACCGCCGCTACGCCGCGGCCGCTGCCGCTGGCGAGCTCCAGGCAGTCCAGGCTGCCCATGTCCAGAGCGGCGACCTCCGCTTCAGGCTCCTCCTCCAGGCTGCCTGCAGCCTTGCCGCCGGCCTTGCCGCCGCGGCTACCGGCTTTACCACCAGCGCTTGCCCCCGTTGCGGATCCAGTTCCAGCCCTCGAACTCGATCCCTGCTCTTTCTTCCAGCAGTCGGATGCCTTGTGGCCCCATCTCTCGCAGTTCCGACAGTAGCCGTCGAAGCGCCCGCTGGTGTATCGAGGTGCCGTGTGCCCTGAACCACGGCCCGAACCCGTCGGGGATGTGCGGGAGCCTGAGTATGATCCGTTCGTCGATTTGCTCTTCCCCTTCGGCTCCTGAGTCTTGCCTTTCCCTTTGCTCTTGCCGTCCTTGCCCTTGCCTTTGCCTTTGCCCTTCGGGGCTCCGAACGACCCGACGTCCATGTCGTCCGGATGATGCGCCCGCGCACGGATCGATGGCTCCTTGATCTTCACGCCGGTCCGAGCCTCCACGATCGTCATCACCTCGTTCAGACTGTCCTGGAACGTTTCGAGCCGATGCTTGTTGAGGACGAGGTGGTTCTCGATGTCCTGAGGCACGAGCATCTCGAGAGCCGCCATCTTGATATCCTCCGGCAGCTCGGCTAGACCATCTTCTCCTTGGCGGCGTACGTACCTGCCTATCTGCTGGATCCACTTCTCTAAGGCGGACCCCAGCTCGTCCGCGCTGCACTTCGGAGGCGAGATGATCGACCTCAGGATCAGCCTCTTCCTCGGACCTGTCGTCGGATCCCACCTGCGGTGGAGCTTCCGCCAGGCTTCGAGACCGTTCCCATCGGGAGCGCCCGTCACGAGGTCGTTGCTCTCGCTCCCGTCCGCCGTCGTGCTGATCAGCGCCGCGTACAGCTGGTTGACCTTTGTCTCCAGCTCTGGCACTCCGTCGTGCGCCGCCTGAGCCCCCGCGATCGTCACGGGGCGTTCGGCTTCTGCAGCCCACCGAAGAACGGGACGAAAACTCTCTCCGTACACGCCGATCACGTAGTTCTCCATCTTGCGATTCCAAGCGCCGAACTTCTCTTGATCGTCGCCCATCGTCGTGGGCTTGCCGATCCCCTTCGTGTCGACGAGACCGTGAGCGGCTGGGCCCATACTCGACGCGCCCCGGATCTGCTCGCCCATCCGCTCGATCGCCTGCGGGATTGCCGCGAGGCCTCCTGCCACCTGCTGCTGAAGACGCTGATTCTCGCTCTCCAGCCTCCTCATCTCGTCGGCGGCCTGGCCTATTTGAGCCGCGAACTCCTGCCTCAGCAGTTCGAACTGCTGCCGAACCTGCTCGTCCATGCTTGACAGCGTGTCTCTCGGCGAGCTCCTCCCGGCTCTCTGCTATCTCCTGCCTCGTGCGCTCAAGGTCCGTGATCCTGCCTAGGACCTCCTTCTGCGCCTCCTCAATGGCGTCCGATGAGTTCTCCGAGGGATGGTCCTCGATATGTGCGAGGTCTCGGAGCTGGTTGCCAGTCTCCCTCAAGTCGTGCTTGAACTGGAGGGCCTTGCGCCTGGTCTCGATCGCCGCCTCACTCCGCTTGCCGCGCCTGCGGCCGCCTCTCCCGGCCCCTGCCGGTCGCTCGGACGCTGCCGAGCTTGCCGCGGTCGATGCCGCCCTCTTCCAGCCTCGAGCCTCCTGCTGGCTCGCCGTGGCGCCCGCGGCCGCGGCGCGCCGAGGCCTGGGTGGGGTCGGCAGCAGTGAGTGGCCAGCTCACGCTACCATGATGAGATAATATGCCGATGTACTGCAATATCTCCTTTTCATCTTGAGCCAAAATAGGCGCACAGAGGAGGGTGTCAGAATCACCGCCTCCGAGTGGCGCGACCTCCCCCGTCAATGCTAAACTTTTCCGTCAGCGGCGAGACGGCCAGCTCCGCTCCAGCGAGAAGCTAGAAATGACCACTAACTAGCGAATTGGCCGGCGGTCAAAGAGGGGTGGAAACGGCCGAGAGGAAGAAGGGACGCTCAGACGTCGAAGAGTTCGACGATGAGCAGCCGGGGGGGCAGCAGCCAGGCGCGCAGGGCCAGAGCGCGGTGGGCGGCCTTGGCAAACCACTGTGGCAAGGGTGGCTGGAGGGCGGCTGCCAGCAGCTGGAGCTGGCGGGCGGGCGCAGTGGGACACGGCAGAGGTACCGCGGCGCGCCGAGGAGTAGGCACAGGTCTGCGCCGTGCGGAGGCAGGAGCAACGCAGCCATATGGCTGGCAGTGACAGGGTTCCGTCAATGCTAAACTCTAAGTGCATAAGGTTTGGCACGACACTGATGCAAGAACGCACGAGGCGCGAATTGGCGCGATCCCCATGCGATTGCGCATTCGCCGTGATCCCAGAAAAATGCGCGTGCGGCGCGATCCCACTGCAGGCCGAGTGCATAAGGCACGATCCCAACAACATGCGCATCGGGCGAGATCCCAACGCACCAGCGCACAAATCGAGATTGCAGAAGGGCGCGCAGAAGGCGCAGTCCCAAAACATAATTATTTGAGGTAGGATCCTGAATGCAACGCTGAGGGCACGATCGCATAAGGCGTGATCCCAATGCTACCATGAAAAAAAGCACGATTCTATAGTAAAGACGGGTCTGTACGACGAGCTTGGTGGCAACGCCCTTGCACTAGTCTTGGTGCGTCTTGTCCATCGACCCGACCCAGGTGGCGATGAGGTCCACCGCGTCCGAACGCGGTGCAGGATAGGCGCAGACAAGATGCTCAATTGCACTCGCGATCCTGTCCTATAGCCTCGGGGCTTCGTTGGCACAGTGAAGAACATCGCCAGTGCTGGCATCCAGAAGCAGGCGTTGCACACCACGCGCATTATGCCCCCTACCCTCCCCCCCTCTTCCCCTCCCCATAACGTAACGCTGCCCCCCTCAGTGCCCCCCCCCCCGGCACTGCCACAGTGCGTCCGGCACCACAGTGTGGGGGGGGCGTTGCGTTGTGCCCCCCTCCGGTCCCCCCCCTCCCCCCATAACGCTTTTATCGTTTCGGATATTACAATGCGGTCCTTGTCCTCGGCCGAAACTGCTGCATGGCGGGCCAGTTGTGGGATGGTGGGGAGGGCGTCCCGGCGCCGGATTGGCGCCCTTGCGCCTCCTCCCCGTGCCCACCTGGGTGCCCCTGCGATCCAGGGGCAGCCCCGTGCCTCCCCCTTTTTCGCGGAGGCTCAGAGGAGGAAGCGGTGCCGATACCGCTGCCCTTCGCCCGTTTTCCCCTCTTCGGGCCTCCTGGGAGGCCCTGGTTGCCACCGCTGGATTCGCACCGAAATTCTGGTCAGAACGCACCCGAATAGATGTCCAGGGAGTTTCGGCGCTGGGCACCCGTGGCGGCGCCTCCGGCGCCACCCCTGGCGCGGTTCGCGTCTCGCGCGCTCCTCGCGCCAGGGGGGGGTCCATCGCAGATCAGTATGCGGTTTCTTCGTCTCCGTCTTCTCTTTCTGCTTCTCCCTTCTTCTTCTTCTTCTTCGTCTTCTTCTTCTTCTTCTCACCAGGGCGAACGCGTAAATACTACACCCGTCGTGCGCCTGAAAAGGGCCTGCGGGCCCGCGCCTGCGCTTGCGCTGGTCTGCAGCGGCGGAATGCTTCTGGACGGCGCTCCCTACGCAGACTCCCGATGGGGTTGTCGCCAATGCCAGACACGTGGATGATAAAGGCGGTATGAGGAATTGCTGTCCAACATACGAGCCGCTCGAGCCGAAAAGGGCTCATGACGGATCCTCCTCCCTCCTTCCGGCCACCTCTCTCATTACCCCCTTCCACCCTTCTCCTTCATTCGGTTTCCCTCCTCCCTCCGCCTCTGCGCCCGTTCCCGCCTACTCCTGCGCATATCCGATCGGATCACGAGCCAGACCTGGCTCCATCAATTCCTCCGCATTCCTCGCCCTCCTCCCTCTTCGCTTGAACAGAGGCTTCGCAGAGGCTGCGGCGTTGCCTCGGCTCCACCCTGGCAAATTAGAGCAGCGCGCCGGCAGATCCACTGTCACACGGCGACTCCTCACTGCTGGCGGGGTCCAGCTCAGCGTGCAGACGGAGAGCTCTAAGGAGGGGAGGAGGATAAGGGAGGCGGGAGGAGGGACGAGGAGGAGGATGAGGAGAGACGAGGGAGGATTATGATGATGGTGGGGAGGATGATGGGGGGCAGAGGCAGGATGGGGTTTGGGCAGGATGGGGACTGCCTCTCCCGAGCTCACTCCCAACAGTTTCGAGGGGTGCAGGAGCAGGATGAGGAGGAGGAGAATGACCAGTGTAAACCCAAGACTCATCAACGATGACACCCTCCCTGCAAGCTCCCTCTTCATAGGCCCCATACAGGGGTCCGCTTCCGCAGGGAAGTGCCCCGTGGAGGGACAACCGTGTGAAGATCCTGCAGCATGCCGAAACGCCAGGCGCGCGGATGTGCGACGGGTCCCGCCGCCGTGCAGAATCGGCACGCTCCGCCGCCAAAGCAGGCGGCCCGAATTCGCGTTCCGTCTTTGGTACTCTCTCGGAAGCTGGCCCAGGGCTGCTAAATCCGTGGCTGCTAAATTCGACCTCCGGGAAGTTGTCTTCGTCCTTCCGGGAAGGAGCCCGTTGACTGTTTCGCGTGCCGCGCCTCATTCCGGGAAGTTGTTTTTTCCTTCCGGGAGGGCCGTTTTAGCTGCCACGGTTTTAGCAGCTCTCGCCCAGCTTCCTACTCTCCCCGATGCGGGGATCTGGCGTCCACGCGACAGATCCACGGATCCAAAGTCCATGCTGGCGCGAGCACAATACTTTTTTTCGTGTCTCGGGCTGCAGGCTCAAAGCAATTCAGGAGGGGAAAAAACACACAGACACAAATAATCGTCCACTCCCAGGGGAATATGGGAAAACATGGGAAGCGGGGGGGAAGACAAAAACGCAGAAAATATAGGAAAATCTGGGGAATCCTTTTATTTGTGTGTATTCATTTGTGTGTCCCAGGGCCCCTTCAGCAATGGCGTTTCTTCCTCCTCCTCCTCCTCCTCCTCCTCCTCCTCCTCCTGTGTGTGGGTGGACGTGATCGTCATCCCCCATCCCGTCTTCCTCCCCCCCTCCTCCCCTTGTGCGCGACTGCGATCGAGATCACGAGGGGAGGACGGGCGTTGGAAGCCAGCGCCAGCAGAGCTCGACCCTGATGATGATGATGATGATGATGATGATGATGATGATGATGATGATGATGATGATGATGATGAGCATGATGATGCTGCTGCTGATGATGGTGATGCTGACGATGCTGATGAGGATATGCTGCTGATGATGAGCATGATGATAATGATGATGAGGATGAGTAATGCTGTGATGCTAGTGATGATGATTCTGATGGTGGTGGTAGTTATGGTGATGATGATGCTGATGATGATGATGATGACGTCGATTATGATAATGACGACGATTATGATGATGATGCTGGTGATGTTGATGATTGTGCTGATGGTGGTGATTATGCCGATGTGGATGATGATGATGATTTTGATGATAACGCTGTTGATGATTGGGATGGTAATGATAACCCTGATGATACTGGTGATGGCACTGGCAACGGTAATGATACTGATAATGATGATGATGCTGATGGTGATGATGATGGTGATGATGATGCTGATGATGATGATGATGATGATGATGATGATGATGATGATGATGATGATGATAATGATGATGATGATGATGATGATGATGATGATGATGATGATGATGATGATGATGATGAGGTTGTTGTTGTTGCTGCTGCTGTTGCTGTTGTGGTTGTTGTGGTTGTTGTTGTTGTTGTTGTTGTTGTTGTTTTTGCTGCTGCTGCTGTTGTTATTGAATTCTCATTCCTGAAGAAAAATATTGTTGATCCCCCTCACCGGTGCATACTGTTTTTTCTCAGTCAAAGCGTGTCCCTCGACGCTCGCACCTTGTTTTCTGACAGGGAAAGTCTTGGCGCTCAAACTGGGCCCCTGGCCCCCCAGATTACAACAACAACGGCTCCCGCCTGAGAGTTCCTCCAAATTTGCTCGGGACCCCCGCTCCTGAGACTTCCTCACAATTTACTCAGGATCGGTGCTCCCGCCTGTGACTTCCTCGCAATTTAGTCAGGACCCCGCTCCCATCTGAGACTTCTCACAATTTGCTCAGGAACGGCGCTCCCACTTGAGACTTCCTCGCAATTGAATCAAGACTTCCTCGCAATTCAAGGCCCCCGCTCCCGCCAGAGAACCCTTCACATTTCATTCAGGAATTGCGCTCTCGACGCTCAGGAAACACGCTTCGCCAAGGTCGCCGCTACAATTTACTTAGTAATCGCGCTCTCGCCATACTCGTGCATCCCGCTTGAATGTCCCACCCGCCCGACCCGCCCGTCAGGGGATCGCCCGCCCGTCGTGGGCTCCCGCCCGAGACTTCCATCAGGAACGGCGCTTTCGCCTAGGACTTCCTCGAACGTTCACGCTCTTACCTTCCTGCTCCTCCTCCCTCTCCCTCCTCCCTCCTCCCTCCTCTCCTCCCTTCTCTCTCCCTCCTCTCTTCCCTCATCCTTATGCCTTTCTGCCCTATCCCCTCTCTCTCCTCTCTCTCTCCTCCCTTCTTCTCCCCTCTCCTGCCTCCTCCCTCCCTCTTTCTTTCTCTCTCTCTCTCTCCCCCCCTCTCTCTCTCTCTTTCTCTACTTTTGTTTTGGTTTCTTTCTCTCACTCTGCCTCGAATCAACCGCCCCCCTTTTCGCTCCTTCTCTCCTGGCTTTTTTCCCTCTTCCTTCGTCCCTCCCCTTCCCTTGCTCCCACTCTCCCTCGTTCTCCCCCTCCTCTTTTTTGTGGGCCCACACCAATTCCAATGGCGGGCACATGTACGCCCACGAAGGATTGTGTGCCCGTTCAGGTTTGCCCGCCTGTCTAAGCCCGCCGCCCCCCGCAAAGAGAAAGAATCACCCCACAGGGGGTGTGACCGGACACAAAGGGCGGGTATCGAGGGTGTGGGGAACTCGTTTTGAATGACAAGCGGGCAAGTAAGAGCGAGCAGTCTTATAATGATTGTTGATGTTGTTGCTGTTGTTTTTGCTGCTGGTGTCGTTGGTGATCATGGTGCTGCTGCTGATGATGACGACGATGATGCTGCTACTGCTGACGACGGTTCTGGTAATAACGATGGTGATCATGATGATGCTGAGGTTGGGAATGATGATAACGATGGTGATGCTGATGATGATGCTGATGATGGGGGTGACGGTGGTGATGACGACGATACGTGTAATGATGATGCTGGCTCTGATGATGATGCAGACGATGCTGATGATGCTGATGCTGCTGATGATGACTTCGATGATGGTGATGCTGATGGTGCAGCTGCTGATGATGGTGACGCTGCTAATCATACTGCTGCTGATGATGCTGCTAATGATAACCATACTGATCATAGTGGTGATGATGCTGTTGTTGATGATGATGCTACTGCTGATGATGAGGGTGGTGCTGCTGCTTCTGTTGACGATGGTTATGTTCTTAACGACCGTGCTGATGCTGAGGTGATGCTGATGTTTGCGATACCGATGCCGATGATGCTGGTGATGCCGATGACGATGATGCTGGTAATGCTGATGGTGATGATTAGGGTGATGATGATTATGATGGTGATGATGATGGTGATTATATTTGTGATTGTGATGATGACGATGATTGTGTCGATGATGCTGGTCATGATGGTAATTATGATGATGATGATGGTACTGATGCTCATGACTATCTATGAAAGGGTTACCGATAATGATAATGCTGGTGATGACGATGATGATGGCGACGATGACTTTGATGATACTGACGATGCTGATGATGATCATGATGATGACGACGATCACGATGATGATGATGATGTCATGATGATTGGTGGTGCTGATGATGATGATGATGATGATGATGAAGATGATGTTGACGAGGATGATGACGGTGAACACGACTACGGTGACAATATCGTTGCCGATGTGGATGATGATGCTGATGATGGTGACCGTGCATAGGATGACGATCCTGATGACGGTACTGGTGGTGATGATGATGATGATGGTAATGGCTGTTTATGATGGTTATGATGGTGCTGCTGATGCTGCTGCTGAGGATGATGATGAGGACGATGATTGTGACGATGCTGCTGGCCATTATTGTTGTTATCATTATTACAAATGTTCTGCCGGTGAGGGTGTTGACGACGATGGGGATACAGTTGCTGTTGATGGCGATCATGAGTTACACTGATGCTGCTGCTGATGACGATGATGATGATGACGATACTAATGCCAACGATGATGCCGACGACACTGTTGCCACTGCTGACGATGGTGGTGGTGATGGTGATGATGATGATGCACTTGCTGTTTGATGGTGATGATGCAAATGATGCTGATGCTGACGCACACGCTGCTGATTACGATGATTCTGCTGATTCTGATGTTGATGCTTAGTATGATGATGGTGACGGGGGATGATGATGATGATGATGATGATGATGATGATGATGATGATGATGATGATGATGATGCGGATGAGGATGAGGATGATGATGATACTGATGCTGATGATGTTGTTGCTGATGCTGATGCTGATGGTGCTGATGATGATGATGAGGATGATGAGGATGGGAATGAGGAGTAGGATACTGATGATGATGATTGTGATGATGTTGATGATGATGATGCTGATGATGATGATGATGATGATGATGCTGGTGCTGATGATGATGATGATGATGCTGATGATGATGATGATACTCCTGATGCTGATGATCATGTCGACGACGATGACGATGACTATGATAATGTTGTTGGCGGTGGGGGTGGCGATGATGCTGCTGCTGATCTTTGTGCTGATGCTGATGATGAGGATGCTGATGATGTTGATGATGATGATGATGATGATGATGAGGATGATGGTGATGCTGATGCTGATGCTGATGCTGATGTTGATGGTGATGGCGATTGTGACGGTTATGCTGAGGATTATGGTGATGATTGTGAGGAGAAGGATGAGGAGGAGAAGGAAGAGGATTAGGAGGCGGAGGACCAGAGCTTTACGTCATCTGCTCGGCGCAGTATGATGCAGTCCACCCCCATCAGGGACACCCGCGTCGATGCCAGGCGTATGCGGCCGAGGGGGAGGTGGAGCAGGATGAGCAGGAGGCGGATGATGATGATGATGATGATGATGATGATGATGATGATGATGATGATGATGATGGTGATGAGGATGCTGATGATCATGATGAGGCTGATGATGATGATGCTGATGATGCTGATGATGATGATGATGGTGATGAGGATGCTGATAATCATGATGAGGCGGGTGATTCTCATGATGATGATGATGATGATGATGTTGAGGATGGTGGTGATGCTGCTGATGATGATGATGATGCTGATGCTGATGCTGATGATGCTGATGCTGATGATGATGTGGTTGATGATGATGATGATACTGATGATTTTGATGATGATGCTGATGGTGACCATGATGATGATGCTGATGCTGATGCTGATGATGCTGATGCTGATGATAAATGTAAGGGTGCTGATGACGGTGTTTCTGATAATGCTGCTGATGATGATGATGATGCTGATGATGATGGTGATGATGATGATGATGATGATGATGATGATGATGATGATGATGATGGTGGTGGTGGTGGTGGTGGTGATGATGATGCTGATGATGATGCTGATGATGATGATGATGATGATGATGCTGATGCTGATGATTTCGATGATCAGGATGAGGAGGATGAGAAGGAGGAGGAGGGAAGAAGGAGGAGGGAGGAGGAGGAGGACGAACAGGAGACGGATGAGGAGGAGGATGGAGGGGGTAGGAGGAGGAGGTGGAGGGGCGGACGAGGAGGAGGAGGTGGATGTGGATGTGAAGGAGGAGGAGGGTCAGGAGGAGGAGGACCCGTGTAAACCCAAGACTCATCAATTACGTTGCACTAAGCCCTCTCTCCAAGTTCCCTCTACACGAGCTCCTGTAAGGATTGATTGTCACTGCGGGAAGAGCCAATTCCACAACATCTACAACCGTGCCAACTCACCGTTTCTTGGAGCTCAACGCCGCGAATCACCCCGGGGCGTGAACCACAAGACTACTTGACACCGACACTTGTTAAACACTGAGAAGACGAATGTGCGCGGTGCCATTGCGAGAACCACGTCTTGAAAAGCAATCGCTCTCCGCCCGTGAGTTTCGGGCGAACTTTTTAGGCGAAGCGGCGCGGCGCTCCGGCCAGAGCCGCACTTTGAACACCGGCCGCCCTCCGCCCGTGGAGCCCGTGCGAGCTCTCGAGGCGAATGGGTGCGGCGCGGAGGCGGGAGCCGCACTCTGAAGACCGCCCGCCTTGCGTCCGTGAGGCCTCTTGCAAGCTTTCAGGCGACCGTGCGCGGCGCTGCGGCGAGAGCCGAGTCTGTAGCACGACCCGCCCTCGATCCGTGGAGCCCTCGCGCACTCTCGAGGCGAGCGTGCGCGTCGCTGAGGGCAGGACCACGTCTTGAAAACGCCCCGCCCTCCATCCGTGAAGCTTTTTCGAAGTTCGAGCTTCAGGACCATACATGGTGAGGAAATCAGGCGGAACGCCAGCCCGCCCTCCCGATACGTCTCGGGTTGCGACAGGGAGGAGTTATATTCATTTGGAGGGGGATGGATGAGGAGGAGTAGAAGGGTGCACCAGTAAAAGGAGGAGAAGCGGAGCAGGAGCAGGAGCAGGAGGAGGAGGAAGTTGAGGATTGAAGGTGAGCGGGAGAAGGAGGAGGAGGAGGAGGAGGAGGAGGAGGAGGAGGAGGAGGGGGAGGAGGCGAGGAGGAGGAGGATGAGTGGGAGGAGTGTATGAATGAGGGGAAGGTGGAGCAGACGTGGGAGGAGGGCTACATCTGGGGGATGTATGGAGGAGGCCTTGTCTGCAGGGGCCAGAGGAATGGACGAGGAGCAGGACGAGGTGAGGGAGGGGCAGGAGGATGATGATGGTGAAGATGAGCTGGAGTGGGGAGCCAACCCGCACGCAGTGGGGAGCGCAGGTCGCCTCATCACCCTCTTCTGCTTCTTGGCATTGTTGCAGCGCGGTGATCTTCGAGCCACTCACTCGTGAAGCAGCCCAGAGCTCCAGCGGACCGTCTGCGTCAGTGCCCCCGGGCTTTGCTCGACCTCGGCCTCTGGAGGCTTGTCGTGAGCTCCAGGACTGTCAAAACACGTCACAGCACGAAGAATCAGCCCGCGCGAAAGGATGTAGGGCGTTCCTCTGGTTAGGCATTGGGCAGAACACGGCGTCGGAGGTCTGGGCCTGTGAAGTAGGGCAGGTGCGTGTGCTGCTCGTGCCAACGATCGCGAGAGCCCCAAAAAGAGGAGACTAGTCGGGCAGGCCCAGCATCGGGATGAGCAGCTCCAGAGCGTTCAGGAGCGCTCCCAGACCGTTCCGCCACGCTCCGGAGTGTCCGCTGCGCCCCATACAAACCCTGGCCAGACCAAGTATGGCTGGACTATCAGGGACGGTCCTCGTAGAGTCTTTGCCCTCGACGAGCGTTGCACAAACCAGGCACTCCGAGCCTCTTCCCACATGGTTTGCAGCAGCATTGGACAAGCAATGGCGGGGCGTTTTCAGGAGGATGCTTTTTGCATCGCTCCTGGATGGCACCGTGAAGAAGCTCTGAGGCGGCTGCGGTCCCCCACGCAGGCTGCTGGCTGGCGGGCTCTCTCCTGGGGACGTTCCCTGCGTGGTTCGTTCGTTCTTCGGTCCGCCTCGGCCAGGAGCAGCTGTTCGTCCCGGACTGTTTCTGTTCGGATGGTCCTGGGGCTCGGTACGGACATCCCAAAGAGCGTCTTCTGAGTAATCAAGTTGGGAGGAAATCAGGGGGGGGTTCGACCCCACCCCAACTATCCAGAGTGAAAGTCAGCGGTGGGGGGGGGGGGGCGGGGGTCCCGCCCCCCCTTTCTCGCCCCTCGCTTCCGTTCCCATCTTCCTCCCTCGCCCGCGCCCTCCCCTCTCATCTTCTCCCCCCTTCGCTTTAGTAGCAAATCATGGGAGCATTGTGCGCCCTCTATGTTCCGTCTTCAGGGTGCATTCACGTGTGCAAGCGTCTGGTAATCGATGGGAAAGCGCCGATTTAGCGTCGATCAGCGTCGATTCGCAAGGGCCAACAGAAATGACATTTGAGGCTTCCGTGAGTTGCCACAGAACTTCCTCGTTCCCCGTCCCGGCCTCTTTCCCGCTCCCTTTCACCGCTTGTCGGGGGCCCCAAAACTACCGTGCGGTGACGGACCGCGCGGTGACCTCGGAATTCCCAGCGACCTCACCGCACAGCTTTGGGATCTCGGAGGCCCCAGTCGCCCGAGGCGTCCTCGGAGAACGACGCAAGCCCCCCCAAAACTGCCTGGGGACTCCGAGTTCCCTCCGGCCCGCTGCGCGGCGGGCTCACCACACCGCTTGAGGGCCCCCGACGCTCCCCTTCCTTCCCCCCCCTCTGCCTTCTCTTCCACTCCTGGAGGAGGAGGAGGAGGAGGAGGAGGAGGAGGAGGAGGAGGGAGGAGGAGGAGGAGGAGGAGGAGGAGGAGGAGGAGGAGCCACCTCGCCCGCCCGCCCTCCCTTCCCCCCGTCCCCCGCCCTGGCCTCCCGCCCCCCGCCCCTGGCCCCGACCGTCTCCACGCGTCAGGACCAGCTTCGTTTGTTGGGTCCTGCCTGCCAGCCGCAGGGCATTTACACCCAAGAGACGCGAACGCCTTGGCAGGCTTCTGAGAGGGGGCTTCGGCCGAAGGCCTCCTGCTGCTGACGGCGTGTGGAGGTTGCTTCGCCGCTGTTCCGCTTCCGATTCCGACTCCCGCCCCCGCTCGCCTGGCCCCCGCCCCCGTCCCCCCGACCGCTCCCCGGAGCCTCTCCCCCACGGCTCTCTTGGGCCGCTCCTCGGCCCTGGCGGCCGCTCGGGGCGCTCGGGGCCCCCCCCCCCGGCAGCGCGCTCGGCGGGGCGCCGCCGCGGGGAGGCCTCCTCGGGCAGGAAGAAGCAGCGCCGACAGCCTGCGAGACCCTCCGCTGACCGCCATCCCTTCGAGCCCGACCCTCGGCATCGCTCGGACGTGTGCATTTTTCCTTCAGCGAGGACCACCGAGGAGCATCCTTGATCATTTCGCGAAAAAGCCACGCACGAGACCGAAAAAAGCACAGGAAATGGACGTCCGAGCGATGGCCAGGACCCCTCCCCCCTCGGGGTCCATCTTTCGATCCAGCCGATCCGCTTCGCTGCCGATCCGACTCTGGCCGGCCCGATCCGGCTCGATCCTGATGCTCTGGGGATCCGATTCGGCCCGACGCTCGGCGCGGCGCGCGCGTACGGCGGTGCGCGGCCGATCCGCTTCGACTCCGACTCCGTGCCGAGGCGGCCGCCCCGCCGCCGCCCCCGCGCGCTGCGCTCCGCCCCCTCCGCCGGGCCCCTCCGCGCAGCGGCCCGCCGCCCGCCGGCCAGGCGCACGCGCGGCGAGCGCTGGGCCTCTCCGGCAGCGTCGGGCGCCTGGAGATGGGGCGCGCCCCCGCCGCCCCTCGCGCCGCCGGGCGACCCCCCCGGGCCGGCGGGCCGCCCCGCACCTCCTCCTCCTCCATTTCAGCCTCCTCCTCCTCCTCCCTCCTCCTCCTCCATTCATTCTCCTCCTCCTCCTGCTTCTCCTCCTGCTTCTCCTCCTCCTCCTGCTCCTCCTCCTCCTCCTCCATTCATTCTCCATTCCTTCTCCTTGTGGATAACTGCTCCGTGTCGCACCCCGAGGCGGCCAGTTTTTAGGGCCGTTTCGCCCGAGAGTGCCTCACCACTTATGACCCTGAAGCTGAAAGAGTGGCAGCAGCTTCACAGATGGAGGGCTGGTCGCTTTCAAAATGTGGCTCTCGCCTTAGCGCCGCGCACATTCGTTTTAAACATTCGCAAGAGTTTCACGGATTAAGGGCGGGCCGTTTTCAAAATGTGGCTCTCGCCTTAGCGCCGCGCACATTCGCTTAAAACATTCGCAAGGGTTTCATGTATTAAGGGCGGGTTGTTTTCAAAATGTGGCTCTCGCCTCAGCGACGCGCACATTCGGTTTAGATATTTGCAAGAGCTTCACGCCGCCGCCGCCGCGCGCCCCAGCCCGGGCCGGCGGGCCGCCCCTCCTCGCTCCTCCTTCGCTTCCTCCTCCTCCTCCTCCTCCTCCTCCTCCTCCCTCCCCCCTCCAATGCCGACGCTTGAGCCGAAAAGGCCGTAGCCATACTGGCCCAAGCGTCGGCTCGAGAAGCTTCGCAGGCGAGTCCGGAGCCGGGCTCGCGGGCCCCTGGCCGGGCCGACCGCCTTTCTGTCACGCTGCGCAGACACGCGCAGCAGCACAGCACCAGAGAACATCACCATGACCATCACCATCACCATCAGCATCACCATCAGCATCAGCATCACCATCACCATCACCATCACCATCACCATCACCATCACCATCACCATCAGCATCACCATCACCCTCACCATCACCATCACCATCACCATCACCATCACCATCACCATCGCCATCACCATCACCATCACCATCACCATCACCATCACCATCACCATCACCATCACCATCACCATCACCATCACCATCACCATCACCATCACCATCATCACCAGCATCATCATCATCACCAGCATCATCATTATCATCACCATTATCATCATCATCACCATTATCATCGTCGTCATCATCATCATCATCATCTTCTTCAGCATCATCATCAGTATCTTTACCATCATCATCATCATCATCATCATCATCATCATCATCATCATCATCATCATCATCATCATCATCATCATCATCATCATCATCACCATCAGTATCATCATCAGCATCATCATCATCATCACCATCATCATCATTATTATTATTATTATCATCATCATCATCCCTCCCGAGGGGTCATTTCGATTCTTTCGATTCGAATCGATGCGACTTTTCCCCAAGCAAAGCTTGCCTCTGTGGGGGTCCTAGCGGGTTCATATGGTTAGGTTAGCTGTGGCGCCGATTTCTGGGGCACGCCCGGGTGCCCGGGTGCCCGGGTGCCTGGGTGCCCGGGTGCCAGGTGCCCGGGTGCCCGGTAGCCCTGTAGCCCTATAGCCCTACAGCCTGATAGCCTTGTAGCCCTATAGCCCTTCAGCCCTGTAGCCCTATAGCCCTATAGCCCAATAGCCCTAATAGTCCTATAGCCCTATAGCCCTACAGCCCTATAGTCCTATAGCCCTATAGCCTTAAAGCCTTGAAGTCTTATAGCCCTATGGTCCTATAGCCCTGTCGGCCTATAGCCCTACAGCCCTATACCCCTATGGCCGTATAGCCCTATAGCCCTATAGGCCCAGAGCCTGCCCTGTAGTCCTAAAAAGATTCGGGTTGTTTTTTCCCCGGTATGACAGATGATGATGTCGAGGAATGTGATTTCGATTTGGTTCGACTTCAATTTCGGTTTCGGTTTGGATTTCCCTGTGCAGGCCTGGGCTCGGGCCTGCGATTTCGGTGACGTCGGATCTGCCTGCCAATACTTGCGTATTCGACGTATTTTGATGGTCAAATTGATTTTCCGATTTGATCCTAGGTCACTTTGCACCCCCCTCGGGGGAACATTGTTTTTCCCAACCATCCTGTGGTGTTGGGTCCTCGTTTTGAAGAGACGGTCCCCGCGTCCTCCTCTCCTCTCCTCCTCTCCTCTCCTCCTCTCCTCTCCTCTCCTCCTCTCCTCTCCTCTCCTCTCCTCCTCCTCCCCCTCCTCCTCCCTCCTCCCCTTCTTCCCTGCGTTTCACCCACCCAGTACAGCGTTTCGTAGCCTCATAGGAGCTCCGCCGAAGGTCCCAGTGCTGCCGCCCGCATGCGTCACCCACACCCAATTCGGCACACCTCTCACACGTTTCGTGGCCCCATAGGGAGCTCCGCCGAAGGCCCCAGTGCTGCCGCCCGCATGCGTCACCCACACCCAATTCGGCACACTCCTCACACGTTTCGTGGCCCCATAGGAGCTCCGCCGAAGGCCCCAGTGCTGCCGCCCGCATGCGTCCCCCACACCCAATTCGGCACACCCCTCACACGCTTCGTGGCCCCATAGGAGCTCTGCCGAAGGCCCCAGTGCTGCCGCCCGCAAGCGTCCCCCACACCCAATTCGGCACACCCTCACGACGTTTTCGTGGCCCCATAGGAGCTCCACCGAAGGCCCCAGTGCTGCCGCCCGCATGCGTCACCCACACCCAATCCGGCAAACCCCTCACACGCTTCGTGGCCCCATAGGAGCTCAACCAAAGGCCCCAGTTCTGCCGCCCGCATGCGTCACCCACACCCAATTCGGCACACCCCTCACACGTTTCGTGGCCCCATAGGGAGCTCCGCCGAAGGCCACAGTGCTGCCGCCCGCATGCGTCACCCACACCAATTCGGCACACCCCTCACACGTCTCGTGGCCCCCTAGGAGCTCCGCCGAAG
>CAUYUJ010022463.1:34008-63627 GCA_963575745.1 Prorocentrum cordatum
GTAGGTAGTAGTAGTAGTAGTAGTAGTAGTAGTAGTAGTAGTAGTAGTAGTAGTAGTAGTAGTAGTAGTAGTAGAGTAGTAGTAGTACTCGTAGTACCAGTAGTAGTAGGCTTAGTAGTACCCGTAGTGGTAGTAGTAGCAGTAGTAGTAGTAGTAGTAGTAGTAGTAGTAGTAGTAGTAGTAGTAGTAGTAGTAGTAGTAGTAGAGTAGTAGTAATAGTAGTAGTGGTAGTAGTAGTAGCAATCGTAGTAGTAGTAGTAGTAGTAGTAGTAGTAGTAGTGGTAGTAGTAGTCATCAGTTGTAGTAGTAGTCGTAGTAGTAGTAGTAGTAGTAGTAGTAGTAGTAGTAGTAGTAGTAGTAGTGGTAGTAGTCGTAGTCGTTGCATCAGTAGTTGTAGTAGTAGTAGTAGTAGTAGTAGTAGTGTTATGATTAGGAGTGTTAGTCGTAGTAGTAGTAGCAGTAGTAGTCGTCGTCGTTGTAGTAGCATTAGTAGTAGTTGTAGTGTTATCAGTAGTAGCAGCAGCAGCAGTAGTAGTAGTAGTAGTAGTAGTAGTAGTAGTAATAGGAAAAGTAGTAGCAGTAGTAGTTGTAATAGTAGTAGTAGTAGTAGTAGTAGTAGTAGTAATAGGAATAGTAGTAGTAGTCGTAGTAGTAACAATAGTAGTAGTAGTAGTAGTAGTAGTAGTAGTAGTAGTAGTAGTAGTAGTAGTAGTAGTAGTAGTAGTAGTAGTCGTAGCAGCAGTAGTAGCAGTAGTAGACGTCATCATAGAAGTAGTATTATTAGTAGAAGTTGTAGTAGTACTAGTAGAAGCAGCAGTCGTAGTAGTAGTCGTAGTAGTAGTAGTAGCAGTAGCAGTAGTAGAAGTAGTAGTAGTAGTAGTAGTAGTAGTAGTAGTAGTAGTAGTAGTAGTCGTAGTCGTAGCAGTATTAGTATTAGTAGTAGTAAGTAGTAGTTAGTGTAGTAGTAGTAGTAGAGATGTAGTAGAGTAGTAGTAGTAGTAGAACTAGTAGTGGGTAATAGGTAGTTCGTAGTAGTAGTTAGTAGTCGTAGTAGTATGTGTAGTAGTAGTAGTAGTAGTGACGTAGTAGTAGTAGTAGTAGTAGTAGGTGTAGTAGTAGTCGTAGTAGTAGTAGTCGTATTCGTAGTAGTAGTAGTAGTAGTAGTAGTAGTAGTAGTAGTAGTAGTAGTAGTAGTGGTAGTGGTAGTAGTAGTAGTAGTAGTAGTAGTAGTGGTAGGAGCAGTATTAGTAGTATTCGTGGTAGTAGTGCCAATGGTATTCGGTACTCGTGGTAGTAGTGTCAATTGTACTCTTGGCAGTAGTACTGGTAGTAGTGATAGTAGGAGGAGTAGTAGTAGTAGTAGTAGTAGTCGTAGTAGTAATAGTAGTAGTAGTAGTAGTAGTAGTAGTAGTAGTAGTAGTAGTAGTAGAAGTAGTAGTGGCAGTCGTGGAAGTATTTGTAGTAGCCGTAGTAGTAGTAGCAGTAGTCGTAGTAGTAGTAGGAGTAGTAGTAGTAGTAGTAGTAGTAGTAGTAGTAGGAGTAGTAGTAGTAGTAATAGTATAGTAGTAGTAGTAGAAGTAGTAAGTAGTAGTAGCACGTAGGAGTAGTAGTGGTAGTCGTTAGTCGTAGTAGTAAGTAGGTCGTAGTCGTTAGTAGTTAGTAGTGAGTAGTAGTAGTAGTAGTAGTAGGTGTAGTAGTCGTATAGTAGTAGTAGGAGTAGCAGTAGTAAGAGTAGTAAAGAGTAGTAGTAGTAGTAGCTAGTATTCGTAGTAGTATTCGTAGTAGTAGTATGAGAGTAGTAGTAGTAGTGTTAGTTAGTTAGTCAGTAGTAGTAGTGGTAGGAGTAGTCGCAGTAGTACTAGTAGTTAGTAGTAGTTAGTAGTAGTAGTAGTAGTAATAGTTAGTAGTAGTAGTAGTATAGTAGTAGTAGTAGTAGCAGTAGTCGTATCAGTAGTCAGTAGTCAGTCAGTAGTAGTAGTAGTATTAGTAGTTCGTATAGTTGTAGTAGTTGTCGTAGTCTAGTAGTGGTAGTATCGTTAGTAGTATAGTAGTAGTAGCAGTTAGTAGTAGCAGTAGTGTAGTAGTAGTAGCAGTAGCAGTAGCAGTAGCAGTAGTAGTAGTAGTAGTAGTAGTAGTAGTAGTGTATATAGTAGTAGTAGTAGTAGTAGTAGGTAGTACTAGTCTGTGTATAATTGTAGTTAGTCGTAATCTATTATTGTAGTAGTATTAAGTAGGAGTATAGTAGTAGGTAGTAGTAGTCGTAGTTAGTCGTAGTATTAGTGGTAGTAGTAGTAGTAGTAGTAGTAGTAGTATTAGCCTAGTAGTTAGTAGTGGTAGTTAGTAGTAGTAGTAGTAGTTAGTAGACAAGTAGTAGAGTAGAGTAGTAGTAGTAGTAGTAGTAGTAGTAGTAGTAGTAGTTGTAGTTGTAGTTGTAGTTGTAGTAGTAGTAGTAGTAGTAGTCGTAGTAGTAGTAGTAGTAGTAGTAGTAGTAGTCCTAATCGTACAAGTAGTAGTAGTAGTAGTAGTAGTAGTAGTAGTAGTAGTAGTCGTAGGTTTGGTAGTCGTAGTCGTATTCGTATTCGTATACGTATTCGTATTCGTAGTAGTAGTAGTAGTAGTAGTAGTAGTAGTCGTAGTAGTAGTAGTAGTAGTAGTAGTAGTAGTAGTAGTACTACTACTACTAGTGCCAAGTTAAACAACGCTCAACACGCTCAAGCCACGCGTCAAGCCAAGCCAAGGGCAAGCCAAAGAATCTGTTTCAGCCCCGTGTCCCACCCGATCCACTTGCCGCTGATGATGTGCGACCTCGGGCGTGTCTAGTTGAACAAATACTTCATGCAGAGCTTGCGTCACCACTTCATTTGTCTCGGACTCACAATCGTTGGAGGCGCATGCACGGGTTTGCTGGACACTGGGCCGCTGCTGAAAAGAACAAGCATTCCAGTCGAATTACACATTCTTGCATGCAGCAGTCGCCATGTTACCTTTGAGTAGTCTTCTTCTGCAGGCCTCGGGGGGAAAGTTGATAACATATTCGCAGCAATATTTGGCACGATGTATTTTTTCCATGGCAGCACTCTTTTGAAGCCAGCGTACTGGAAAACCACGGGCCTGAGAAGAGCAGCCAACAGCGACTACGACATGATGCGCCGCCCTTCTCCTCAAGTGCACGTCCAGACGAACATTCTGTCGAGGAGATGCTTTTGATGAATTAGGGACCGAGCGCGACAAACGTGTTCTCGAAAGACCCCCCCGAGTATGACGAGGTTCGGCACGAAACAACACGAATTCTACAGCTGTGGCTTGTATCCTGCACAGGGAAGCCATATAGCGACGCTTGCAGTGGACCTCTATCTTCTCCAGGCAATTCCGGCGACATCGCAAAGGGGCTCAAGAATCTGTCCATGCCGAGGGCGGTTTTTCACCGATTGGTGGAGATTGGTATTCTTAGCAGAAGCTGCTGGTAAGAGACAGGCTATTCCGGCATGTGTACAAGTTATGGCGATCGCTTGGCGGCAACATCACCACTTGGTTTGCCATGGATATGCCGAGCCTGCAATGACTGTCGCTGGCAAGGGCACGGAAGACGATGCCGATGCCGAGCGGTTCCAGTTGATCTTGCTCCGCCGCACGACGTTTCCATTCAGAACGGCTGGCTGGACTCTGGCGCGGAGTTGCACTGTGCCTTTCAATCGTGGCACACAGCGCTTTCCGCATTGTGAGCTCACCCTGGTCGGAGCAGTCCTGCCCGAGATCCATCTTGCCCCGGACTGCCAGACTGCCGGTATCGCAATGGCTGCGCAAGTGCACGTTGCGCGAGCCCAGCAGATGCCATCTTCAATGTAGCAACTGTGCACGGCAGAGGATATAGCGCTGTAGTCAACAAATATTCATCAGTAGTACTGTTACTCGTAGCAGTAGGAGTGAAATTCGTAGCCGTCGTCGCGGTCCTGGGAGTAGGAGTAGTATCGGTAGTGGGAATATCAGGATGAAGGCGAGTAGCAGCAGTAGTAGTGGTAGTAGTACTTAGTATTCTAAGTTTCAGGCGCTCCTTTCCTGCGTCCGAATGGTGAAAAAGGGCGACAGTGTTGAGCTTGGCGCGCGGGGAGTTGTGGGGATATGTAGGCCTCTTCTCAGCTCTCTGAGTGGTCCGGTCACCAGCCCGCTGGTGCAAACATGTGGTCTGCCAGATTGGAGGAGAGACGAAATCAGCAGAGCCGGAGATGAGCACAGGACAACGAGTCTAAATCTTGATTATTACTTTGATCCACAGGTTCTCTTGAGGCGAATGACGATTCAATCCGCTCGCTCGGCATTCCCGTCGCACTCAAAGGAGCGTTTGCTGGCTCCTCGTGCGTCACAGGCCGTGGGCGGCATGGGAAATGCAAGTCTAGGTGGCCGAGGTTTTAATGATGATGGTGCTGCTGACAGTGATGATCATCATGATGCTGATGCGGGTGATGATGCTGATGTTGACGATGGTGATACTGATGTTGATGATGCTAATGATGTTGGTTATGGTGATGGCGATGGTGACGACGACGACGATGTCGATGACAATGGATGGCGATGGTGATGATGCTGCTGATGATAATGCTGATGATGATGATGATAATGATGAGGATGGTGATGATACTGATGATGATGGTGATGATGATGATGATGATGCTGATGCTGATGATGACGATGATGATGAACATGATGATGATGCTGATGATGATGCTGAGTATAATGATGATGCTGATGATTATGATGACGATGATGACGATTATGATGAGGATGATGATGAGGACGATGATGATGATGATGATGATGATGATGATGTTGATGATGATGCTGATGCTGATGCTGCTGCTGATGATGATGATGATGATGATGATGAGGATGAGGATGCTGCTGCTGCTGATGATGCTGCTGCTGCTGATGATGATGATGATGATGATGATGATGATGATGATGATGATGATGATGTTGTTGATGATGATGCTGATGCTGATGCTGCTGCTGATGATGATGATGATGATGATGATGATGATGAGGAGGAGGAGGAGGAGGAGGAGGAGGACGATGCGGATGAGGATTGGGTGGAGATGGCGGACGAGGAGGACGGGGAGGAGAGGATCGGAAATATGAGCCAGAACAGGAGTAGACGCATGGAGGAGGAACACGTTGAGGAGAGAAGTTTAGACAAACCAAACTGTTGAAAGAATTAATAATTAATAATGATCCTAAAAAATTTAAATACTAATAATAAGTTGTATACATAATCCATAATCATTCTCTTAATACTAATCCCTCCTCCTCCTCCTCCTCCTCTCGACTCCTGCCTCCTCTCCCTCTATCCTAAGGAATCCTCGTCCTCTCCTTTTCTTCTTCTTCTTCCTCCTCCTCCTCCTTATCCTTATCCTCATGCGTCTCTCTCCGACCCCTCGGCCGCCCAGATCTTCGGGGATCGCCCGGGACGCCCCGCCGGAAAGGGCCCGCCCCCGCACCGCGCTCGCGTCGTGTCGCAGTGCGCGCGCGGGCCATCCGTCGGGCCCCTTCCTCTCCTCTTGCCTTGTTCCCGCACCTCCGTCCCCTTCCCCTCCCCCCCTCCACTCCCCTCCCCTCCCCTCCCCTCCTCTCCCCTCTCCTCCCCTCCCCTCCCCTCCCCGAAGCTCGAAGCTGGTGGTCTCTGTCCCGAGTCAGGTGCCGCCGTCCCTCTCCGCCCCACGGTCGTGTGTGCGAGGGGGTCCTTGGGGAAGAGGGCTCGGACGGCCGTTGATGGGGCCAGCGAGCGGGACGACGGGGGGAAGAGGACAAGACTAGGGGGACCGAGGATGGGGCGAACCGAGGGACCGAGCGAGCGAAAGAGGGACAAGAGGGACAAGAGGGACAAGAATCCCTCTCTCCTACTTCTCCCCCTCCTCCTCCCCCCGTCCTCCTCCTCCTCCTATTTCTCCCGCTACTCATTCCGTGAATGTACCCTGTCTCCCTCCGAGCAAAGGCACGAGAGCCTTCAGCAGATTCGGAAGGGCCTCTTCCCTGGGTCAGAGTGCCCCTCGAGGGCCACTGCTGCCTCGCGAGGAGGGCATCCGCCGGCGGGAGGCCCGCCTCCGTGGCGGCCCGCCGTGCTCTCTCTCTCTCCCTGGGACTTCGTGACCACGGTGTGGTTGGCAGCGACTTTCTCCTCCCCCTTCAGGGCCTTCAAGATGTTCGGGGGAGAAAAAGATACGGATACGCGTTGTCCCCCTTCGTTTTCGGCCCTTCCTGGTCCTCCTGGGGAATCCTCGTTGGCACCGCTGGATTCGCCTCGAAATTCTGGTCAGAACGCACCCCAAGAGAGGTCCGGGGACAACACGTATCCGTATCTTTCCGCGCCCCAAGATGTGGATCGGTTCAGTTCAGGCTCGAGTCACTTGACGGCACCCATCGTGGGCTGCCCTGATGCCGCCTATTGGCCGTCTTGGGCCCTTCTCGGCCATCTGGGGAGCCTCACGGGAGCCTCCTGTGCCATCTTGGGAACTCTTGGGCTGTCCTGGGCCTCTCTTGTGCCGTCTTGGGACCCTCCCGGGGATGTCCTGGGCCGTCGTGTTTTTTTTTCTGGAGGCCCTCGTTGAGCTTTTTTGGTTTCTCGTTAGTCTTGCGGGGCGCGCGAACTGTGCGGACACCCAAGGCTTCGTTTGTGGAGTTGAAGGATGTTGGCTTTTCGGGGGGGCCTCCTGGCCTCGTCTTTGGTTTTCAAAGCTCTTGGGGCCATTTTTGGCGCCTCCTGTCATGGCGCTAACATCGCGCAGAGCGGATTGCGTTCGGAAAACGATAGGGTGGGCCCGGGGTGTCCTGGAGAAGTTCGTTCGGGATTTCGAGGTGAATTTCGTGCGGATCGTTTTTGGCCAGGAATGAAGAACACAAATAATCCACGGCGAAATTCCCTTCGTTTTTCGCTCGCCGCTTCGGGCAAACATCCTCGCAGGAACCCGCGCAGAAATCAGCTGCAGCACGTCTGCAAGGCCGGTGCAACGACTCTCTTGGGGCAGTAGTGGGGTCTGTTGGGTGCCCCTTGGAGCAATCTTTGGCCATCTTGTTAGCCCCCCCGAGCCGTGACGGAAGCCTCGGGGAGCCCTGGGGAGCCCCAGAGGGTGGCGTCGGGCCGCCCATGAAGCCTCGGGAGCGGGGCAGTGCACGCACGTAAGCGTGAGCAGATTTTTTTTGTTGTTTCTACATCTACATGTACTCTGCCATGCAGCCACTTTCGCAGAACTAGAGGTTGACACCAACACCAATTTCGGCGGTGTGCCTCCACCGAGGGAAGAAGATCCCGATCTCGGTGATGGTGGTAATATCCTGGCTTCCAAGGTGACCGAAATATTACCACCAACACCGTAATCTAGGATCATCTTGTCGATGTGGAGGCACCCCCCTGTGCTGGTGTTGGTGCCAATATCCAGGCCTCCAACACTTGGCATTGCGCCACGCCTCACCGTGCCAGGGGGAATGGTCGTTTCTGCTGGGAGCTCGATCATAGCACGCAGCCCAGTGCCTGCAGCGTGGCGGCGGGACGAGTCTTACGTGCGAACGTAGAGGAGGGGGAGGCGGTGATGCCAACATTGGGAAGTCAATCCCGTTTTGTATTGTACGTGCATTGGTGGAATCTTTCACTTGCGCAACCATGTCTCCTTCGTTTACTCTTCATGCCATAGAACACCTGTTTCCCTCTCTCTCTCTCTCTTTCTTTATTTCTTTCGTTCTCTCTCTCTCTGCCCTTCTATGCATATGTCTAGCTAGGTTCGTGCATTTGCAGACAGCAGTTGTGCTTATTTCAAAACCAGCCAGAGCTCGTTGCCTTCAGGTTGAATCAGCAACACTGCGCCTCACCTCCTCCCCTTCTCTCTCTCTCTCCTCTTTCCTTTGTCCTCCGCGAAGCATTTTCGGCAAACACCTTACACGTTTCGTGGCCCCACAGGGAGCTCCACTGAACCACTTAGCGGTGTGGCCGCGTAGCGTCCCCCCCTGTCCGTTCGGCACACCGCTCACGCGGTTCGTGGCCCTATAAGGGAGCTTTGCCGAAACCTCCAGGATGTGTGGCCATATAGTGTGACCCCCGCCCATGTCGGCACAATCCTCACGCGTATCGTGGCCCACCAGGGAGCTCCGCCGAAGACCCCAGGGTGTGTGGCCGCATGGCGCCCCCCCCTGCCTGTCCACTCGGAACATCCCCACGCGTTTCGTGACCCCACAGGGGGCTTCACCGATGCCCCCACGGGGTGTGGCCGCATAGCGTTCCCCCGCTCGTGTAGGCACACCCCACACACGTTCCTTGGCCCCGCAAGGGGCTCCACCGAAGGCCCCAGGGCGGTGTGGCCACATAGCGTTCCCCTCCCGTGTCGGCACGCCCCTTGCGCTTGTCGTGGCCCCGTAAGGGAGCTTCACCGAAGGCCCCAGGGGGTGTGGCCGCATAGCGTCCTCCCACCTATGTTGGCACATCCCTCGCACGTTTTCGTGGCCTCATAGGGTACTTCACCGACTGGCTTCAGTGGTAGGTCTTCCATAGCGTTCCCCCACCCATTCTGGTACGCCCCTCGCACGTTTCGTGGCCCCACAGGGAGCTCCACCGAAGGCCTCAGCGGCAGGGTATCCCATGCGCCCCCCCCCGTAAGTTTCGTTACGCCTCTCACGCGTTTAGCGGCCGCACAGAGAGTTTCTCCCTTTTCGCGGCGCGTTGCGTATACAGAGAGGGTTATTTTTTGTACTATTCGGAGCTGCTTTGGGTTGGGTCCTTCGCTTGGCTAATTTGGTGCCTCGCATTCTTTCTGTCTGTACGTCTTCCTGTTGCGCTGTATCAGTAGGGGCGAAACAAACCGAGAGGGACATATTGGATTTTTAGTGCGGACCGAGATTCGGTAGAGGAGGAGGAGGAGGAGGAGGGCCAGTGAGCTGTCATGGAACGTAAGGAAGAGGGAGAGCGAGAGAGAGACAGAGCGAGAGAGAGAAAGAGTGTGTGTGTGTGTGATGCGCAGAGCACCTAGGATTCATCAAGACCGGTGGCGATAGTGAGAGCCATTGAGGAAACTACAGGGAGGGACACGGAGTCACAGAGCCACCGATCCATAGCCATCGATGGCGTAATGAGGAGCCAGCGAGGAGAGTGTGCGGTGTACCCCCCCTTTGCAGTGCGCTCCGCGCCGCCGCGCGCTTCTTCTCCTTTCATGTCGTTCCCTTCTGACTCCCTCCCCCTCCTCGTCATCCTCCCTTCCTTCTTCTTCTCCTTCACCTCCTCATGGTCTACCTCCCTTTTTCTGTATCCTCCTCCGCGTCTTTCGTTTCCCATCCTTCTTCACCTCATCGTGGTCGTCGTCGTCGTCGTCGTCGTCGTAGTCGTCGATGTCGTCTTCTTCGTCGTCGTCGTCGTCGTCGTTGTTGTCGTCTGTTCCCATCTTGCTTTCCCTCTTTGTCCTCAGTCCTCTCTTCTGCTGCTCCTCCTCCTTGCTGGAGGGCCTGACAGGCCCTCATCCGAAACCCAGAAGCTTTGCACCACGTCAGCGGTGTCGTCGGCCGCGCAGCTCTTGTACCTCAGAAGATCCGAGAATGTGCGAAGACCCTTCGAACCCTCAAGGACCATCGGACACGTGCCGGAGAATTGGCAAATCCGCCCAACATCCGTCGGGAAACCGCCAGGAACCTCAGAGACCCTCCGACCTTGGCCGAGGACCGCCAGAAACCTCCAGGAACCTTGGGGTCCGCCCCCCTCTTGGAAGCCTCCAGGAGCCGCCCGAGAGCATCTGGAAGCCTTCCGAAAGCCTCTGGGCTTCGCTCAGAGGTCTTTTTTTTGTGTTGTCGGAGAGGCCAGCGCCAGAAAGTCTGGACCATCGCGGCGCATCTGGGATCATCTTGACAGAGGAGCGCGCGACATCGAGTCATGCACGGGGAACGGACGTCCGAGCGATGGCTGGTCGATGGCGCGCAAAAACGCCCTCCATCCTCGAACCTCCTCCTCCTCCTCCTCCCCCACCTTGTCCTCCTCCTCCTCCTCCTCCTCCACCTTGTCCTCCTTCTCCTCCTCCTCCTCCTCCTCCTCGAATCGTCCCCCCCCCCTTCGCTCCTCGAAGCGCCGCGGCGCCGTCGGGGTGAGGCCGGGCGCGCGCGCGGCCGATGGAGCCGGGGGCGGGTCGCCCGGGCGCGGCGCCCAGCGGGGCGTCGCCCGTGCGCGCCCGCCTGGACGCGCTGCTGGAGCGCGCGGCGGCGCAAGGCCGCCGCCGTTGGTCGTCGTCGTTGTCGTGTCCCTTCGCGGAAGGGGGGCGGACCAGCCAGTTCCACCAGCAGCAACCCCTCAGCCGCCGCTTCTGAGTGCTGGCCCGGCCGTCTTGCGCGTCGCTCAGTAGCTAATTAGGCTGGCCCGTGCCCGGGACCCCCCTTTCGGCGACAGCTTCACGCGTCTGCCCGCGACCAAAAAAGGAAAGAGGACGGATGAGGAGGAGGGACAGTGAGGAAGAACGAGAAGAGGAGTAATAATAGTACTGATAAGGATACGCGCAACAAGAACATGGTGTTGATGTTGATGATGCTGGTGATACTGATGATGATGAGGAGGATGAGGATGATGATGATGAGGATGACGACGATGATGACGATGACATCGATGGTGATGACAACGACGATGGCGATGACGATGACGATGACGATGATGATGGTGCTGCTGATGATGATGAGGATGGTTATGATGGTAATAACAGCGGCGATGACGATGACGATGACGATGAATATGATGATGATTATGCAAGTGATGGTGATGGTGATGGTGATGGTGATGATGTTGATGATGGTGATGCTGATGATGTTGATGCTGATGATGGTGATGCTGATGATGTTGATGCTGACGGTTACGACGACGATTACGATGACGATGGTGACTGTGATGATGATTCTGGTGACGACGTTGCTGTGGATGATGAGTATGATGATGATGACGATGATGGTGCTAATGATGATGATGTTGATGATGATGATGTTGACAATGATGAAGATGATGATGATGATGATTATGATGACTGTGATGCTGATCACGATGATGATGATCACGATGATGATGCTGGTCGCGGTCATCAGGAATATATTATGCATGTTGACGATGATGAGACGGAAGGAACGAGGACGCATGGTCAGGAGAGACGTTTCAGACGGACAGCAACTTGATGATGATGATGATGACGATGATGAAGACGATGCTGTTGCTTATGATGATGATCATGATGCTGCTGCTGATGATGATAATGATACTAATGATTGTAATGACGACGGCGATGACCAGGACGAGGACGATTACGATGCTGATTATGACAATGAGGATGCTGATTATGATGATGACCACGATGACGATTCCGGTGACGATGTCGGCTATGATGATGATTGTGATGGTGATGATGTCGATGATGCAGATGACGACGACGACGAGGATGACGATATGATGATGATGATGATGATGATGAAGAAGAAGCTGATGATGATGGTTATGATGAGGATGACGCTGATAACGATGCTAAAATTGACGATGCTGCTGCTGTTGCTGCGGATGACGATGATGCTGACCATGCTAGTGGCGATACTCAGGAATATACGTTTATTGCTGACGAGGAAGAGGATCATGACGGGGACGATGACGCCGACGACGCTGCGACTGATGCTGCCGATGCTGCCGACGCCGGCGATGATGATGGTTACGATCATGCTGGTGACGATGATGCTGATGATGCTAATGATGATGATGCTGATGCTGATGTTGGTGAGGATGCCGATGATGCCGATGATGCCGATGATGGTGATGATGATGCTGGCGATGATGATGATGATGATGATGGTGCTGCTGATGATGATGCTGCTGATGATGATGATGATGCTGGTGCTGCTGATGATAAGAGGAGGAGGATCATGATGACCATGAGTAAGATGTTGGCAATAAGGATGATGAGTATGCTGCTACTGTTATGGTGATGATCATGATGACTGTGATGCTGATGATGCTGCTGAGGCTGATGATAATGATGGTGGTACTGATGATGCTGATGTTGATGCTGATTATGATGATGCTGATGCTGCTGCTGATGATGATGATGATGATGGTGCTGGTGCTGATGATGATGCTGATTCTCATGCTGGCGACGGTGATGCTGATGCCGATGCTGCTGATCATGATGATAATGATGATGACGACGATGACGATGACGATGACGATGACGATGACGATGATGACGATGATGACGATGATGATGATGACGATGATGATGATACTGTTGCTGCTGCTGCTGATGATGATGATGCTGATGCTGATGATGATGCTGATGTTGATGATGATGTTGATGATGATGATGCCGCTGATGATGATGGAGATGATGCTGATGATGATGACGATGATGATGAGGATGATGATGATGACGATGATGATGCTGCTGATGATGATGTTGATGATGATGATGATGATGATGATGATGATGATGATGGTGATGATGATGTTGATGATGTTGATGATGATGATGATGATGACGATGATGATGATGATGATGATGATGCTGATGATGCTGATTATGATGATGATGATGCTGATGATGGTGGCGGTCGTGGTGGTGGTGGTGGTGGCGATGATGGTGATGCTGCGGCTGATGATGAATTTGGTAGACGGGCCATGAGTTCAGCGGGTTCCGTGTGCATCAGAGGGCGAGGCCGATCAGGGCTTGGGTGCACCTGCCACAAGAATCAGCTCGAAACGGGCAACATACGTGAGCAAGAGCACCGCAGACGAGGTCAGCCAGAACTCGAAGACAAACACGAAGTGTGGGACACCCGTGTCCCGCCGACGAGGCCCATCACGCCATGGTGCAGAACTGCGTCCTGCTCGTAGCCGCAGCATCGGCCGCAGGAGCTTCAGCGAAGGTGGAGAAATGGGGGGGATGAGGATGCATCTGAGGGAGCGGGATGACAAACACACTATTGGCTATATGGGGAGAGGAGGCGGAAGATGAGGAGACGGAGGACGATGAGGAGGTGGAGAAGGAGGCTGGAATGAGGGGACACTGTTGGACGAGGAGGCAAAGAAGGTGGAGGGTGAAGTGGAGGTGAAGTGTGAGCATGGGCTGGAGGAGGAGGAACAGGGGTAGGAAATAGTTGCAGAGGATGGGGTGTAAGAGTGCAAAGAGGAATAGGGTATGTGTGAGGGAAGGAGGAGGAAGTGGAAGAGGAGGAGGAAGAAAAGTCGTAATACTAGAACATGCAGGAAGAGGGGAGGAGGAGTGGGAGGAGGAGGAGGAGGCTGAGGAGGAGGAAGAGGAAGATGAGGGGGAGGGCGGAGGAAGAGGTGGGCATGAAAGTGGGCAAAGGGGAACGGATTCGCAGGATTGTGACGGTGTCGAGCACGGGGAGGAGGCGGACTAGAGTGAACCCATAATCCATAAACGATGCTGCAATACACCTTCCCGTCCCAAATCCCCACCCCATCAGTTCCTACCCACTTTTTGGAAGCCACCCACCCGCTCTCCATCCATATAACTGTTGGACTTTTTGAGACGCATGTGTGCGTCGCTTAGGTGGGAGTCATGTCTTGAAGGCGACCCGTCCTCCATCCGCGTAGTTGCTGGAAACTTGAAGCTTTCAGGAAGTGTCAGGCAAAACACCTGGCCCGCCCTGCCGACACGTCGGGCGGTGGGATGAGGAGGAGTTGTTCGTGTGGGGGAGGGATGAACGAGAACAAATAAGAAACGCAGGATGATGATTAGAAGAAGCAACAACAGAAGCACTGGGAGGAGGAGGAGGAGGAGGAGGATGAGGAGGAGGAGGAGGAGGAGGAGGATGAGGAGGAGGAGGAGGAGGAGGAGGAGGAGGATAAGGAGCAGGATGTGGAGGATAGGAGGAGCAGGAGGACGAGGTGTGGAAGGATGATGAGGATGATGATGAGGATGAAGATGATTATATTACTATTTGCCAACCATCCTGTGGTGTTGGGTCCTCGTTTTGAAGAGACGATGCCCCGCGTTCTCCTTCCTTCCTTCCTCCCGCTGCCTCCTCCCCCTCCTCCTTCCCTCATCCCCCTCTTCCCATGCGTCCCCCCACCAGAGTACAGCGTTTCGTGGCCCCATAGGGAGCTCCGCCGAAGGCCCCAGTGCTGCCGCCCGCATGCGTCACGCACACCAAATTCGGCACACCCCTCACACGTTTCGTGGCCCATAAGGAGCTCCGCCGAAGGCCCCAGTGCTGCCGCCCGCATGCGTCACGCACACCCAATTCGGCACACCCCTCACACGTTTCGTCGTGGCCCCATAGGGAGCCCCATCGAAGGCCCCAGTGCTGCCGCCCGCATGCGTCACCCACACCCAATTCGGCACACCCCTCACACGTTTCGTGGCCCCATAGGGAGCTCCGCCGAAGGCCCCAGTGCGGCCGCCCGCATGCGTCACCCACACCCAATTCGGCACACCCCTCACACGCTTCGTGGCCCAATGGGAGCTCCGCCGAAGGCCCCAGTGCTGCCGCCCGCATGCGTCACGCACACCAAATTCGGCACACCCCTCACACGCTTCGTGGCCCCATAGGGAGCACCGCCGAAGGCCCCAGTGCTGCCGCCCGCATGCGTCACCCACACCCAATTCTTCCCGGCCACCCCCCCTCACACCTTCGTGTGGGCCCCATTAGGAGCTCCGCGAAGGCGCAGTGCTGCCGCCCGCAATGCCGTCCCCACACCCAATTCGGCACACCTCTCACACGTTTCGTGGCCACATAGGGAGCTCACGCCGAAGGCCCCCAGTGCGCCGCCCGCATTGGTCCACCACACCCAATCCGGCAACCCCTCCACCACGTTTCGTGGCCCTGTAGGAGCTCCGCCGAAGGCTCCAGTGCTGCCGCCCGCATGCGTCACCCACACCCAATTCGGCACACCCCTCACACGTTTCGTGGCCCCATAGGAGCTCAGCCGAAGGCCCCAGTGCTGCCGCCCGCATGAGTCACCCACACCCAATTCGGCACACCCCTCACACGTTTCGTGGCCCCATAGGAGCTCCGCCGAAGGCCCCAGTGCTGCCGCCCGCATGCGCCCCCCACACCCAATTCGGCACACCCGTCACGCGCTTCGTGGCCCCATAGGGAACTCCACCGAAGGTCCCAGTGGGTGTGCCCGCATGCGTCCCGCACATTCATTTCGGCGCGCCCCTCGCGCGCTTCGTGGCCCCATAGGGAGCTCCACCGAAGGCCCCAGTGCTGCCGCCCGCATGCGTCCCCCACACCATGTCGCACACCCAGGCACACCCGTCACGCGGCTCGTGGCCCACAAAACTACTCCGCCGAACGGTCCCAGCGGTCCCAGTGGGGTGCCCGCATTTGCGTCCCGCACAACCATATTCGGCATGTTCTTCACACGTTTTCGTGTGGCCCATAGGGAGTTCTCCACCGAAGGCCCCAGTGGAAGTGCCCGCAATGCTCCCGCACACCCAGTCGGCACACCCCGTCACGCGTTGCGTGACCCCTCACACGTTGCGTGAGTCCCCATAGGGAGCTCCACCGACAAGGCCCAGTGGGAGTGCCCTATATGCGGTCCCGACAACACCCATTTCGGCACACCCCTCGCCCGTTCTGGCACCATAGGGAGCTCCGCCGAAGGCACCAGTGCTGAAGCCCGCATGCGATCACGCAAACCAATTAGGCACACCCTTCATACGCTTCGTGGCCCCATAGGGAGCTCCGCCGAAGGCCCCAGTGCTGCCGCCCGCATGCGTCACGCACACCCAATCCGGCACACCACCCACACGTTTCGTGGCCCCATAAGGAGCTCCGCCGAACGCCCCAGTGCTGCCGCCCGCGTGCGTCACGCGCACACAATTCGGCACACCCCTCACACGTTTCGAGGCCCCATAAGGAGCTCCGCCGAAGGCCCCAGTGCTGCCGCCCGCATGCGTCACGCACGCCCAATCCGGCACACCCCTCACACGTTTCGTGGCCCCATAGGGAGCTCCGCCGAAGGCCCCAGTGCTGCCGCCCGCATGCGTCACGCACACCGAATTCGGCACACCCCTCACACGTCTCGTGGCCCCATAGGGAGCTCCACCGAAGGCCCCTGTGCTGCCGCCCGCATGCGTCACGCACGCCCAATTCGGCACACCCCTCACACGCTTCGTGGCCCCATAGGGGGCTTCGCCGAAGGCCCCAGTGCTGCCGCCCGCATGCGCCCCGCACACCCAATTCGGCACACCCCTCGCACGCTTCGTGGCACCATATGGAGCTCCGCCGAAGGCCCCAGTGCTGCCGCCCGCATGCGTCACGCACGCCCAATTCGGCACCCCCCTCACACGTTTCGTGGCCCCAAAGGGGGCTCCACCGAAGGTCCCGGTGGGTGTGCCCGCATGCGTCCCCCACACCCAATTCGGCACACCCCTCACACGCTTCGTGGCCCCATAGGGAGCTCCACCGAAGGCCCCAGTGCTGCCGCCCGCATGCGTCCCGCACACCCATTTCGGCACACCCTCACGCGTTTCGTGGCCCCATAGGGAGCTCCGCCGAAGGTCCCAGTGGGTGTGCCCGCATGCGTCACGCACACCCATTTCGGCATGCTCTTCACACGTTTCGTGGCCCATAGGGAGCTCCACCGAAGGCCCCAGTGGGTGTGCCCGCATGCGTCCCGCACACCCATCTCGGCACACCCCTCACGCGTTTCGTGACCCCTCACACGTCTCGTGGCCCCATAAGGTAGCCTCCACCGAAGCCCCAGTGGGTGTGCCCGCCGCATGCGTCCCGCCCACCCATTTCGGCACACCCCTCACACGTTTCGTGGCCCCATAGGGAGCTCCACCGAAGGCCCCAGTGCTGCCGTCCGCATGCGTCCCGCACACCCATTTCGGCACACCCCTCACACGTTTCGTGGCCCCACAGGGAGCTCCACCGAAGGCCCCAGTGCTGCCGTCCGCATGCGTCCCGCACACCCATTTCGGCACACCCCTCGCACGTTTCGTGGCCCCATAGGGAGCTCCACCGAAGGTCCCAGTGGTGTGCCCGCACGCGTCCCGCGCACCCATTTCGGCACACCCCTCACACGTTTCGTGGCCCCATAGGGAGCGCCACCGAAGAAGATATTCACAATTGCGGTATTCACAATTGCATATGGTTGGGTCCTTCGCCAGGATAATTTTTTGTTTTTTTTCTCCCTCTGGAGCGTAATGGGCCGCTACACGGGCCGAACAATCCCCTCCCCCGTGTAACTCAAGGCCTCCTAGGTGGGAGCCCAGTAGATGGGGCCGGAGGATCGTGCCGCATCGCCCATGCATCGCCGACGCATCGCAGCTGCGGCGTCGATGCGGCGCGATGTGGAGCCCGATTTTCTCCCCGACGGTGTTGATGCGGCGCGATCCTCCGACCCTATCTGCTCGGATCTCATTTCGGAGGCCTCTAGTAACGGTAACGATCGTATGGCAGGGGTGGCCTGGACCCCTCCACATGTTGGTGCTCGCGCTCGTACTAAGGCGATGGCAGCGCACCCCCGCCCCAACGTGTTCCATCCCACCCAAGCATTACACTTAGATGGGGCCCCACCCCACCTTCCGGGTAACGACCATTTTCGGAAATGATGCAAAACAGTATGTTCGCCACCGTGGACCCTAAACAGTGTGTTTCTTGCAACCTATGTGGAGCAGTCCATGTGGTGCAATTTACGTGGTTCAATTTTTCTAGAGCAAATATGCGGCGCAGTATGCGCGGTGCAAACTATGTTGCGAAATCTATGTTGCACAATACATGCCGTACAATGTATGTGGTGCAATCCATGTGATTGCAATCAATGTGTTGCGCAGTGAGGGTGGTGCAATTGACGTGGTTCAAACTGTATGGTGCAATCCATGTTGTGCAATCTATGTTGTGCGTTCTATGTGGTGCAGTCCGCGTGGTGCAATCTATGCGGTGCAATCTTTGTGGTGCATCTGATGTTGAAGAACTGGGAGTTGTCAACTCCACTGCTCGCGCAATCATCCCGCCCACCCACCCACAACTTGCTTCCGACGACGATGACGGCGTCCTCGCGTCGGTGCTGAAGGTTTTGAAAGGAGTTTGACATGCGGCCGACGCCCGCGAGTGGCCCGCATAGTACCATTTGATCTAGATCGTACCCCCCCAGCATGCGCGCAAGGGCGTTCGAGTGATTACGACATGCTGCGCGAGAGGCACGTTGCCGAACTTGATGAGTATCTTGGAACACCCATGGTTTTTCTGAAGAGTTTGCAAGAGCGCGAGCGCAGGCTTTTTTGAAAGCTGATGTTGCGATGTTGCGAAACCATTTATTGTAAACAACTGTTTTCTTGCTACTCGATTCGGCTAGCTAGTCTGGCGCGACCGACGGGGCCGCAGTGGCGCTGACCGTTGAGGACTTCCCGGCGCATCTCGCAGGCCGCGCTGACGCGCGGGCATGTCAGTGGGAGTCAATGACTCGGGCGGGCGCGGTATCATGGCGACGTCGATACTGGGCAGACCCGATGATGGTAGCAGCGGTGATGGCGACGATGATGCGGATGACGACGGCAAGGCCAACGACCGCGTGCTAGTCACACGCCGATATTATTCAGGAGGGGAAGCAATAAAGCCAGAGGGGGTATTTTCTTGTGGCAAGGAAATCTATGTGTTGCGATCTAACGGCGACGGGCGGCGACGGCGACAACATAACCGCCAGATCGCCACACCGACCCAGACGACGGGCGGCGACGAGGCGGCGACGGCGACGACGAGGCGGCGACGGGGCGGCGACGGCGACAACGTAGCCGCCAGACCGACACACTGATCCAGACGACGGGCGGCGACGAGGGGGCGGTGACGGCGGCAGCATAGCCGCCAGACCGCCACACCAACCCAGTGCCTTGGAACAGAGGTAAGAACCCCTGAGTGCAAGCACTGTTTGGGAAATCAGGGGGTACGGGGCAAGGACAGAGGGGGGACTGGCCAAGGTTCGAGGTTTGAGGTTTTTGGGAGTTTTCGTCGCCTCTCGGCGGTTTTCCAGCCTCGGGGACCAGCGGCTGCGCCCTGCCGAGAGGCATTTGCGGGGCGCCCAGACGAGTTATGGTAGAAGGAAACATTTAGTGGACACTCCCCCGGTCCCCCATTTTCAAAGTTGGCACGCGCGGGGAAGACTGCGGTCGAAGTGCAGCTCATCCAACCCACCGCCAACATTGATCATTATGGGGGAGTCATTGACAGTTCGCTGATTTCCTCCGAGGCCTGTATGACCCGAAAACCAGGGGCAACGTGAAGGGGGGATACGGTCAGGGCGGGAGCGCCCACCCTCAATCGCCGATCGCCGATTCCGGGCGACCCACCCTGCTCGGGCACCTGCGGTCTCGCCATCGGGGGCCTGCCGCCGATCTTTCGGCGCTGTATCGCCGATTCCAGGTCATCCCTCCCCTCCTCAGCCAGCCCCCGCCCCCCCTTTGCGACCCCGCTCCCTCCCCCGAGAGTAGAAGACCCAAGCTCGAGCCATCTTGCATGATCCTGGAAGCCATCCTTGCGCAGTCCACGGCCCCGTCTTGGAGCAGTAACCTTGGGCCATCCCCGGACATCCGATGCTGCGATTCTTTTCCCATGGCGGCCCCCCCCGGGCGTCCCAACATTTCCCCCTCCTCCTTCTCCCCCTTCAGGGCCGGCCTCACAGGTTTTCTGAGTTCAAAACCTCCGCTTCTCGAGGGCAGAACATGCATTTCAAAACCAAGCTTTTTGTGAATTCACAAAAAACGAGTCCCCCACCTTGAGACTCGGGGGGCTCCCTCGATGCAACGGGCCAGCCCCCTCCCACCGCCCAGACTTGAGAGGCCCTGGAGTCCACGGTCCCGTCCTTGCCGAGGGAAGGTTGAGTCGGGCCTGTCCCTCTACAGGAGGAGTACACGCCGGTCGTTGAACGTAGGTATTTTTGGATTCCCAGATCCCAATCTACTTCAAGCGCCTTCCTACTTCAAGAATCGGCATGCTTCTGCTGTGTTTTGTTTTTCCCTGGGAGGGCCTGGACCCAATCCACTTCATCCGCCTTCCTACTTCATGTTTCTGCCTACTTTTTTCCGACCGACGTGTATTCAAGAATAGTCAAACAATAGTCTGGGGACGACTTTTTGTTGTTGCTTATTTTCTACTCTTCCTGAGATTTTTTTCGTTTGTTCCCTTCCCTTTCCGTCCAACATCCGCCTGCAGGGAGCAGGAGGAGGAGGAGGAGGATGAGGAGGAGGAGGAGGAGGAGGGGGAGGAGGGGGAGGAGGACAAGCTAGGTGCGCTCGCGTCATATCTGACATCCTACCCCTCCCACCCATCCCTTACCATGGCGCAGATCCCCTCTATACTCGCTCAGTCGGATGTCGAGCAGGGCAATGATCCCGAAAGGGTACGCGATGCAGTGTAGAGCACGGCATGGCATGGCGTAGAAGAGCACCGCAAAGCGTAGTATCAACCTAGCATTGCATTGCATGCCGTGGCATGGCACGGGAAATGACGCCAGCTCTGCAGCGGGAGCACGAGTCGAAACGAGCGGAAGCGCGGAAGTGAGGCCAGCGCTGCAGCGGGAGCACGATTCGGAACGAGAGGAAGCACAGAAATGAGGCCAGCGCTGCAGCGGGAGCACGATTCGGAACGAGCGGGGCCCGAAAATGAGGCCGGCGCCTCAGCGAGAGCAGCATTTTGAAAAAAGATGCAGGCGAAAACCCAATTCCGGGGAAACCTGTGTGTAAAAAAATACGCGGGGGTCGGCCATTTTCAAACCGTCATCAGGGGAAGAGGGGGAGTAGTATTCATGTTGAGTAATTGTGGAGAAGGAGGAGGAGGAGGAGGAGGAGGAGGAGGAGGAGGAGGAGGAGGAGGAGGAGGATGAGGAGGAGGAGGAGTAGGAAGAGGAAGAGGAGGAGGAGGAGGAGGAACAGGAGGGGGAGGAGGGGGAGGAGGAGGAGGAGGAGGAGGAGCAGGAGGAGGAGGAGGGAGGAGGAGGAGGAGGAGGAGGAGGAGGAGGAGGGGAGGAGAGGCGGAGGCGGAGGCGGAGGCGGTAGGCGGAGGCGGAAGTCGGAGGAGGCGGTGAGGCCGGAGGAGGCGGAGGCGGAGGGCGCGAGGAGGAGGAGGAGGAGGAGGAGGAGGAGGATGGAGGAGGAGGAGGAGGAGGAGGAGGAGGAGGAGGAGGGGAGGAGGGGAGGAGGAGGAGGAGGAGGAGGCGGAGGAGGAGGAGGAGGAGGAAGAGGACGGTAGGGGGAGTGGGGAGGGGGGAGGGGTGTGGCGGTTAGGGGGAGGAGGAGGAGGAGGAGGAGGGGGGAGGAGGGGGAGGAGGTAGGAAGGAGGAGGAGGGGAGGGGGAGGTAGGAGGAGGAGGGAGGAGGAGGAGAGGGAAGGAGGAAGAGGAGGAGGAGGAGGATTGTCAACCTTCAGGGTCAGGGTCATAAGCTTCAGGGTCAGGGTCATAAGTGGTGAGGAAGTGCTGCTGCCACTCTTTAAGCTTCAGGGTCAGGGTCAGGTGCTGCTGCCACTCTTTAAGCTTCAGGGTCATAAGTGGTGAGGAACTCTCGGGCGAAACGGCCCTAAAAACTGGCCGCCTCGGCGTGCGACACGGAGCAGTTATCTACAAGGAGAAGGAATGGAGAATGAATGGAGGAGGAGGAGGGGGAGGAGGAGGGGGAGGAGGAGGAGGAGGAGGAGGAGGAGGGGTAGGAGGAGGAGGGGGAGGAGGAGGAGGAGGAGGAGGAGGAGGAGGAGGAGGAGGAGGACATCGTCCGACCGAGAGGTGCAGCCAGGCCAGGGGGGGCTGCGCGGGGCGAGACGTGCCTCCGGGAGGGCGCCCCGAGGGGCCGCGGGTTGGCCTCTGGAGGGCCCTCCCTGCACGGCTCCCCGGGGGCCTCGCGGGGGAGGCTCCGAGGCGGCTTCGAGGTGTCAGGCGATCGCAAACAGTAGGGGGCCAGATGCGAGCCCTGCCCCTACCCCTGCCCTCTACGATTTCTGAGGGGCAGGGTGGGGTTCACTTCATTCAGAAGCTCCCGAGCGAAGCGAACCCCACCCTCCCCCTCAGAAATCGTCGGGGGGTAGGGGTAGGGTCCGCAAGTGGCCCCCTAAAAAAGTGGCATAAACATAAAAACTCGGAGGTCCGCGCGGACCTCCGAGTTTTTATGTTTATGTCACTTTTTGTTCCCCTATGGCTCGAGGGGGCGTGGATTGGCGCCCGTTTCCATGGGAAGTCGTGGGTTTCCGCCGCCGAGCGAGGCGGCACCCGCCGCATCTTGGGGAGGGCACCGCGCGCCGAATCCATGGATCGCTAATCCATGTCTGCAGGCCCCCGAGAGGTGGCTCGGGGGCCTCCCAGGTCGGGTTGTCCCAGGAGGGGGTCCAGCGCAGCCTCCCAGCGGGGCGGCCTGACGCGGTGGCCCTCGCAGGCCGACGCACACGGAGAGGCTGGGGGCGAGGACGCGTGGCCCTGCGCGGGCAGCCTACGAGTTGGCGGTGCGCCTCAGGGGGGAATGCGAGGGGGCGGCCTCATCGCGAACAGTCACGATCGGAGCCCTGGGCAAATTAGCTCGGCGAGAAGGGGGTGGTGCAATAGATCTGGTGCAACAGGTTTCGGGGTGCAGTAGACTCGGGGTGTGCAGCACATTCCGGGGCGTAGATGCACTGCGGGAATTTTCGCGCGCAATGCATTCTCTGCGATACAGTGCAATACAATTCTCCGGCGGAAGGCGTTTGCAACCCAATTGCCCCCATTCTATGGCACCACCTCCTTCCAGCTGGGCCTCCTCTTGGGTCGACCAAACCAGGGGAGGCTTGCATTTGTTGGGGGCCATGTCCGCCGTCTCGCCTCCTCGGGCACCGACGGGCCTAAGGAGGCCTCAAGAGGGCTCCGAGAGGGAGGGCTCCGAGGTGGGCCCACAGAGGGGCCCGAAGAGGGGACCCCCGAAGCTCCCGAGGGCCTCCCACAGAGAGCCTGCAGACTCTCCCACCCCGAAGCCGGCAGATTCGAGGCCCTGTCTGGCGTGATTCTTCTCCTCCTCCTGCTCCTCCTCCTGCTTCTCCTCCTCCCCCTCCTCCTGCTTCTCCTCCTCCTCCTGCCCTTCTCCTTCTCCCCCTCCTACTCCCCCTCCTCCTCCTCCTCCTCTCTCCTCCCTCCTCCTCCTCCTCCTCCTCTCCTCCTCCTCCTCCTCCTCTCCCTCCCCCTTTCTCCTCCCCCCCTCCTCCCCCCCCTCCCCCCATCCTCCTCCTCCTCATCCCTTCCCTCTCCTCCTCCTGCTTCTCCTCCTCCTCCTCCTCCTCCTCCTCCTTCTCCTCCTGGGCAACCTGAAAACCATCTTCAGAAGAGAATCGGCACAGGCATAAACTTTCGAAGGTCCGCGCGGGTCTCTTGCTCGGATCGGGGGCGAGTCCCCGTCCCTGGCGCGCGGAGCGCGCTGGCGGCGGCGCTGGAGGCGCACCAGGTCGGCCCAGCGCCGATCTAAATCCACAGTTGATATTGACGCAGTTCTGTGTTCTTCTACCGACGCGGTCCCTGGATGGCCTTAGGTGCTCCAGGGGCGTCGATGGGGGTCGTAGCATGGGCTTCCGTCACCCAGAGGCTTTGCAGAGCCAGGTGTCGTGGATAATTATTGGGGGACGCGCAGGGTCGTGGACAAGGAAGGGCGTCGTGGAACAGATAGTGCTTGCCGTGCAGAGCTGGTTGTCGCGGCAAAAAAGGGGATCCACCGTCGTCTCCCAGAGGCTGTGCGGAGCAAGTTGTCGTGGAACGGGAAGGCCAAATTCGGACATAGCCAGGGCCCCAGGTAAGGGGAGCCGCTTAGTGATTGGGCACCGAAGCCCGAAACATAAACCTGAATTACTAAGCCAGGCCGCTGTTTTTGTGTTTATCGTTTCGCCGGTCGGAGCGTACCCCCGTCCTCCCCTGCCGCCCAACCCTCTCTGGACCAGATCTTGCTTGCTTGTGGCGGCTGGTTTCCGGCGACTGGTCAGGGCCCCTCGCCCCAGTCTGCTTGCGCGACTGGTAAAAGCAGATCGATCCAGACCCCCCCCTCACCCAACCTTCGGCCAAATGTTGAAACCCGAAAAACAGAGAGCGCCTACCAGGTCTGGCGTAGCCGTTGTTTTTGCTCGGGTGGCGGCAGCTCCGGTCGGTGGAGTGGGGCGGGAGGGTGTCTTCGGATACACTTGGGGGCGGCCAAGAGGGGGGTGATGACTAGGGGCGGGGTGGATGTCATGACGTGGGCCATGATATCTCCTCAGATTTCATGGCGCCTCTTCTCATTTCATTACGTTCCTGCCCCCCCCCCTGGGCCGCGCACATGCCGCCAGCCATTATTTACGCTCCCCCCTCTTGGACGCTCCCCTCTTGGCCGCCCAGGATACACATCATTGGACAATTAGCCACTGAATCCAGCCCTGCCGACGCCCGACAAGTTCTCGCGCCCGCCGTCCTGGCCCAGTCCTGCGCGCTCGGCGGGGTCGCGGCGGCTGCAGGGCTGCCTCCTCCATCCCGCCCCCAAACTTTTTTGGCCTTTTTTTCCTATTACCTTCTCCTCATCCTCCTCCCTACTCCTCCCTCCTCTCTTCCTCCTCCTCCTCCTCCGCACTCCTCCTCGACCTCCCTCCGCCTTCCTACTCCCTCTCCTCCTCCTCCCTCCTCCTCCTCCTCCTCCTCCTCCTCCTCCTCCTCCTCCCTCCTCCGCCTCCTCCTCCTCTCCTCCTCCTCATCCTTCATCCTCCTCCTCCTCCTCCTCCTCCTCCTCCTCCTCCTCCCTCCGCCCTCCTCCTCCTCCTCCCTCCGGCCTCCCCCTCCGCCGCCGCCAGCCTTACGCCCGAGCACCGCAGCGCGCTGCAGAGCACGGACGTGCTGGACAGCGCCTCCCGGAAGCTGGAGGAGGCGCCGCGGCACGGCGCCGCCCGTCCGGGCGCTCGCGGAGAACGAGCAGGACGAGGATGAGGGTGGTGACGTCGGGCGTTCGGTAATGGGGGGGCGATAAATTTGGGGGTATCGAGGGTTGTACGAAAGGTGCACGAAAGGTGTGCACCTTTCCTACCCCCCAACAATCTATTGCCCACCCATTAGTGAACGCCCGACGGGGGGGGGGGGAAAACTTTTCCAGACCCCCTCGAGGAATGACAAAATCATGACGGGGTGTTTTTCGTTGTTGTTGGCCTCTGGGGGCTCTTACCGGGTCTCGGGACCGTCCAAAAACGATTCGGAACGAAGAACCGGTCGTGGGGAATCGGTCGAGACCTCTGGAGGTCGACGTTATGAACAAATTTTGGCGTCGGGGGTCTGGGACGACGCCGCGGCGACTTGTTTCCAAGACTCAGGGCTGGTGTGCAGTCTCGTGACTATTGCTAGCGGCGAGGCAGGTCACGGCGATGCAGGTTTCGATGTTGCAGGTAGGGTTGGTTGGTGCTCGCCTGCAGTTCGCCGTGCCGTTTTCGCTCGACGCATTCGCGTCCTTGATACCTAGGAAGGTGTGGTTCGTGATTTCCTGTCGCAGAACTCCGATTCCCAACATCACCGTTCACCAACATCGCCGTTGTTTGCCAGCACGGCTCTCCGTGGGGCCTCTTGAGGACGGCGGCTGCGGAGGTGGCGGAAGCGCTGCTGCAGTCTCGCCCGCCCCACCTGCGCGCCAGACTGTGTGCGCCACTCCTTCTGCCAGAAACCGAATTCAGTGCGAGGCCGAGGACGACGACCCTGAGAGGAGGAGGAGGAGGAGGAGGAGGAGGAGGCGGAGTGAGGAGGAGGAGGAGGAGGACGGAGCGAGGAGGAGGAGGAGGAGGAGGAGGAGAGGCGTGAGGACGAGGAGGAAGGAGGGGAGGGGAGGGAGGAGGGGGGGGGGGGGGGGAGGGGGAGGGGGGAGGAGTGGAGGAGGAAGAGGAGGAGGAGGAGGAGGAGGAGGCGGGAGGAAGGCGGAGGAGGAGGAGGAGGAGGAGGAGGAGGAGGAGGAGGAGGAGGAGGCGGAAGGAGGAGGAGGAGAGGAAGGAGGAGGCGGAGGAGGAGGAGGAGGGGAGGAGGAGGAGGAGGAGGCGGAGGAGGAGGAGGAGGAGGAGGAGGGAGGAGGAGGAGGAGGAGGAGGAGGAGGAGGAGGAGGAGGTGTGGAGGAGGAGGAGGAGTAGGAGGGAGGAGGGGAGGAGGAGGATGAGGAGGAGGAGGAGGAGGAGGAGGAGGAGGAGGAAGAAGAAGAAGAAGGAGGAGGAGGAGGAGGAGGAGGCCCGAATTTTTCTCTCACCCGGCGACTTGGTGCCACGTTGCGGGCCTCAGGGCCCACCTCAGATCGAGCCGGCTCGAGAGATGCCGCAGAGTGAGGTGGGGTCCAGAGTCGAGGGCTCCAGCCATGAGTTTCGCCGATGCTTCAGCTCTTTTCGCAACGTCGGGCCTCAGGAGAGGACGACGTCGAGCACGACGACGAGGATGACGACGACGACGACGACGACGACGACGACGACGACGACGACGACGACGACGACGACGACGAGAGCGATATCGACGGCGACGACAGCGGCGTCGATGGCAGCGACGACGACAGCGACGGCGTCAGCGACGGCGTTAGCGACGGCGGCGAGGGACTCCGCACGCGCGCGGTCGGGGCGCCCTCCTTGCGGGCGCCTCTGGCGGGCCCGCTGTCGGGGCTTGGGGCGGGAAGGCGCGCGCGTGCTCCTCGCCCTCAGATCGGCCGCGCGCGGGGGACGCGGGTCGGCTCGTTGCGTGATGTCCGTCCCCAGATCAAGCCTCCGTGTCGGTTTTGGAGGCCGCCATGGCGATCGCGGTGGCCACACATCGGGGCAAGGGCTTTTGTCGATGAGTGAGCGGCATGCCCCTTCCCAGTGCCCCCTCCGCTCTGCGATGTTGTCGTGGCTCACAATGAAGAGATCTAGTGGCAGAGAGTTGTCAGTTTATGTCCAACATGGGCAGTTCTGTTTTTTTGGGGTTCGGGGTTCGATCGTGATGCAACCATGGGCGTTTCAAAGATAGGTTCCAGAGGGATGGGGCCCTAAAGCCCAGGGTCTTCGAACAGGGCAGATTCAGCCTGGGACCCCACGCCTCACGCCTCGGGGCCCCGCGCCTCAGGGCCTCATCTTAGAATCTTTGAGCGTGTGCGCGCGCGCCCTTCCCCCTTGTTGAGGAGGAGGAGGAGGAGGAGGAGGAGGAGGAGGAGGAGGAGTAGCAGGAGGAGGAGGAGGAGGAGGAGGAGGAGGAGGAGGAGGAGGAGGAGGAGGAGGAGGAGGAGGAGGAGGAGGAGGAGGAGGAGGAGGAGAAGGAGGAAGAGGAGGAAGGGAGAGGAGGAGGAAGAGCAGGAGGAGGAGGAGCAGGAGGAGGAGGAAGAGGAGGAGGAGGAGGAGGGGGAGGAGGAGGAGGAGGAGGAGGAGGATGCAGACCGACGCTGGACCACCAGGTCGCCCGCGGGGGGGGGGGGCGCGGGGGCGGCCGTCCAGCCGCCCCCACCTCGCACGGCCTCGTGCGCACAGGCGCAACGCTCCCTGCGCTTCCCGGGCCGCCTGGCTTCGCGCACCGCGCCCCGCGGTGCCAGACGCGCGGCCCTCCTCGCGCCGTCGCGCCCCATCTCCCCCCATCTTCGGCGTGGACGGCGGGGCGATGCCAACGGCAAACGTTGTGGCTCAAGGTGCGTTGGCTGAAGCCATTGTCGGCCACGCTTGGAGAGCTCACTCTTCCGAACAGCCTGCTGCCTGCGGCAGGCCCCGCCACCGTGCCAGCGCAGCAGCGCAGCATGCAAGAGGTTGAGCTGAAGACAGGGAGGAGGGACGAGGGGGGAGGAGGGAGGAGGGAGGAGGGAGGAGGGAGGAGGGAGTAGGGAGGAGGGAGGAGGGAGGAGGGAGGAGGGGACATCGTGCAGCGGGAGGTTGGGGGGGCGGGCGGGCCCCGGTGAGCTTCCTTGTTGCAGAGGGGGGATCTGCGGAAAGAGATCTGCTAGATCGGAACTGAGATGCATCAGGGATGAGCGGTAGGACGTTGAGTTTGGTGGGAGCGAGCGGGTGTGTGTAGGGAGTTGGGGATCCCCTCTTGGGGGATTCTCGGGGGCCCGCTGGAGGCCCGTCGGCCTCCTGAACCTCCATGATTTATTGCCCCGAAGACCCCGCTGGACGCCTCTCGGAGCGGTTCTCGGAGGCCTGTCGGGGCCTCTTGGAGCACAGTGGGCAGATGTTGGAGCCCTCGGGAGCTCGATGGGCCACCTTTGAATGGTCTTGGGGTGTCATGCGCCATTCTCGCAGCAAACTTTTCTGGCTCTTTGGAGCCGCCCGGAGGCCGACGAGACAAGCGGAGAGCAAAGCCAGGGGGGACGTTTTTCGGAGGACGCGTTTTTTGGGTGATGGGGGGATCGGCCCCAGAAACACCACAGAACCTTTACCAGACAATAAACTGAAGTCGGACAAGTCCCTCTACATGGAGAATATTAAAGATTAGTTAAAAAAAGAAATGGTCCTGGGACGATTTTCGTTTTTTTTGTTTGTCCAACATCTGCCTGTAGGAGGACATTCCCGACCTAACAATTGACAAGCATTCTAGCACGCCCCAACGTGCCGCTGGCACGGTGGCGGCTTACATATGCATCATGAAGGCCGCCTGTCTGTGCATCGCGCTGGTTCTGGAACGCGCGTGCACGCTTCTCCTGCAGAGCGAGCAAGGCACGAGACGGGAAGCGGAGAACGTAGGTAGTGGCGCTGGACCGACCGTCGCTATGTGCTTGTCTGGCAACGCCCGCAGTTTTCCCGAGCCGCGGGTGCTGACAGGCTTGCAGCGTTTTCTTTCGAGCGGTCGCGAGCAGGCGCAGCTGGATGTCTTCGCACATTTAACCCTCCAGGGTGCAGACCCAAAGGGTCAGGAAGGTTGGAACTTTCGCAAGCTAGATGCATCGCAGAGAGACGTTGAACTAGCGCTGAAATCGTTGCGGACAACTGCGCACGCAGTAGAGCTTTCGTCAGACACAGTCAATTCAAGTAATTTGCAAAAATACGTCGCTCACGAAGAGTGCTTCAGCGTTGGATACTTTGGAGAAAGCCGGGATCATTTGATAAGGAGTTGCAACCAGTTCGTGCACATACAGAGATGCCTGCAGCTGATCAAAGCCCATGAAGAACAGCGGAACACGACATATGGCACGGTAATGGTTGCCCGGCCTGACCTGATTCTTGGGCTTACGCCGCACCGCCGACCCATTTGGGGGGCTCCTGGTAGGTCTCTCGGGGGCCTCCTGGCAGCACTTTCGAGAGGCCTCCGGGGTGCCGTTTCGGGGCCTCTTGGGACCTCTTCTGGGCCTCCGGTTGGCCTTTTGGAGCCCCCTGGGCCCCCCCCCCTCCAAACCGACCGGACCGGGCCCCCACCTCACACGCCGGTGACCCCAAGGGGGTCGGCGGATCTACTCTGCGGACTGTGACTGGAGCTCCGATCTCAAGATCCGGCCGCCTGCGGCACAACTCTCCACCGTGCCATCTCGACGCTTCCCCGCGTGGCGACCCTCTTGCCAAGAGCACCGCCCGGGAGGCAGCCGCGCGGGATGTCCCTCGCTTCCGCTTTTTGATCGGTATCGTTTAACCGATCCCCATCCCCATCCCCATCCCCTTCTAGACCCCCACCAAATTACCACCCCAGTTGGGGATACACCCCTCGAAACCCGAAGGAAACTGCCTATATCCTCATCTAGGGGGG
>CAUYUJ010022463.1:63727-101227 GCA_963575745.1 Prorocentrum cordatum
CCACCACCACCACCACCACCACCACCACCACCACCACCACCCCACCACCACCACCACCACCACCACCACCACCACCACCACCACCACCACCACCACCAGCAGCGTGACACCGCCCCCCGTCCAGAGCTCCGCACCGAGCTCCGCACCGACTATTTTAGACACCAACCATCACCACCAGCGAGACACCGCCCCCCCGTCCAGTGCTTTTTTCACCCCGCCCCCATCCGCCCCTACCAGTTTATACACCAACCACCACCACCACCAGCGTGACTCCGCCCCCGTCCAGTGCCGTTTCTACCCCGGCCCCCCCCGCCCCGACCACTTTATTTCGGCGTCGCACCGCTCCCACCGTCCAGCCCCCACGACCTTTCCCCCCTCCCCGGCCGCCCAGTGCCCTCTGCATCCCGCCCTCCTCCGCCCCGACCACCAGTGCACCCCGCCCCCCACCCACACACCCACCAGCACCAGCGGGACCCTCTGCTCCTTTACCCACCCTTCCCCCGGCGTGCCCCCCTTCCGCTGGCGTCGCACCGCCCCCACCGTCATATGGGGCCACACGAACCGTTTGGAGCGATCTTCAGACAGATCGGAGGCCATCTCGGATATAGAGTTCGTGCTATATTGTGCTACCCACCACGCCTTACCGACCAGCTAATCTCGCTCCCCATCCTTCTCCTCCTCCTCCTCCTCCTCCGCCTCCTTCCCCCTCCCTTTGTGCAAGAGCCATAGCACGCGTGCCATCTGTTGCGTCGGGAGCGCGAATCTCACTTATTTGTACGTGTCCCAGTGCCCCCCAGAAATTCAGAGCACGCGATTCGGGGTGCTAAAAAAGGATTTTCGGCTCCCCCCCTCGCGCGGACAGTAACAAATTACAGTAAGAAACATAAAGCAATACTGTAACATTGGAAACTGGAAACTGGAACTGGTGCAGGGAGAAGCAAACCTAGTCCTCGCAGCCTGATGGTCCCGCAAGGGGGCCGGCGGATATTATACTTCAATCTAATCAAGTGTGACGTGCGCGCCGAGGTCAAGCTGGCCACAGGAGCAAGCACGCGCAGCACAGAACGATCAGACGACGTATCCAACGTGACAGGCGTCACGACGTCACGCTGGCCTGTCGAGAATAGAAAAGACACAATAGAGCACAATATAATTGAACGTTCACAAATCAGCATGGCATACACAATAGAGCAAATGGTTACCAGCACAACATGGCATAATTGTTGTACTATTGTTACCCCTACGTCAGCGGTTTTGATATAAACGGATTGGCTATAACTTCATGTGATATAGTATAACTAGTTGCGCACACCCTGAACAGCATCACTCAGAGTAGCATCACATAACCTAGCCTGACAGAACATACGTATCATATCATAACGCGGTGCCGCAGAGCAGAGCCAATCATATCATGTCAACCATACAATAACTGAGGTGAGCATGGCAGAGCATACTTTATTAACATGAGAGAAGCACACACTTCAAGAGGAACTTCAAAACATAACAGGCCGTACCATATCAGAGTCAAATGCGACGTGCGCGCCGAGGTCAGCCTGGTCACAGGTACAACCAGGCGCAGCAACGACCGATCGGACGACGTATCTATTGTGACATGCGTCACGGCGCCACGCCGTCCACTCGACAACATAATATATCATATCGTATCATCGCAGAAAAGAGGCTTATCGGCCGTACCATGCTTGAACACTGTTAAATGTAGCAACGACAGATTCAGGGCGCACTGTCAAACACAGCATCCGCGCCTGGCCACAGGAAATAGCAGGCGCGGCAACGAGCGATTAGACGACATGTCAATTGCGACAGGCGTCACGACGTCACGCCGCCCCGTCGAGAGCAGAACATAAACAAGCACGTGTGCATAGAACAGAACAGAACCACCACACAACGTGATATAGTATACTTCAGCGGAGACTGAGTACTGGCGGCCTATCATACGCGACATGCGCGCCAAGCTCAAGCTGGCCACGTAAACGACCGATTCGAAAACACACCAAACGAGACCGGCGTCACGACGTCACGCTGGCCCGTCCACAACAGAACATACCATAACACAGTGTCATATATCTAGGTGCCTTCGGCCCATTCCGCCATCGTGCCTGGGTTGTGGGCTAGAGGCATCTTGGATGTTCGTTTGGATATCGTGGGAGGCCTCTCGGGGGCCTTTTGGATGCAATTTTGAGGCCTCTTGGGGGCCGTTTGTGGGCCTCTTGGGGCCTCCTTTTTGGCCTCTTGGGGGCCTCCTGCGTCCGCCCGAATTGCCGATTCGTGTTCTCCCTCTTGGTCCCCTCTTGGGGCCGTCTTGGCCCTATTGGGCGATCTCGGGCGCCTCTTGGGCCGTTTTAGGGCCCCCTTAGGCTGTCTTGGGGCCCTCTTGATGGCCTTTTGGGCTCTCCTTGGGGCGGTCTTCGAGGCCTTTTGGGTCCTCTTGGAGCGTCGGAAGCCCGAACACGCGATAAAGCAACAAGCATGGACATACACAAGGGAAGTCATGACTTTTGCCTCTTGGGGCCCTCTTGGGGCTTCATTGGGACCATCTTGGGGCCATTTTGTGCGTCTTGGAGCGCTCCTGTGCTGTCTTGGAGACCTCTTGGGCCCGCTGGGGCGCTTTCGGGGGCCCTCTTGGCCCGTCTTGGGGCCTCCTGGCCTCTGGAAAAGTCACGCGGGGCAGCCCAGCGACGCGCGGGAACGGCGAGTAAATTTGAGAATTTGGAGCCCCAGCCTTAATAATCCTGGGTACGGAGAACAGAGGACCCGTGAGGACCTGGAGAAAACTCCACATCGCGCCTCGCAGCACGGTTGCGGATTACACTGGGGCAGACTCGAACCGAACACAACACATCACAGTATTACGTATACGCCAGCCACCACGTCACGGCGTCTCATCAACTCGGCATGCGCCTTGTCGTCAAACTCGACATGCGCCTCACCTCCTCCTTTTCCTCCTCCTTCGTCGTCCGCCCCCTCCTCGTGCTGCTGCTGCTGCTCCTCCTCTTCCACTGTCAGCAGGCTGAATATTCTTTCCGAACAAAGTTTGGGGTCTCGCGAGACGCGTTTTGGGGACTGGTTTGTCGCTCCAGGATGGCCTGGCCGCCGCGCTGGCCGAGACTGCCTGGCCCCGCGAACATCGTTCCAGTAGGCGCGCGCGCACCGTTGTGAACAAACGACGGAGGTTTCGGTTGGGACCGCTCGACGCAACATACTTGGTTTGTTTGTGTTGGGTTCTTGGGCTTTTCGCGTCAATATAGTTTCAGGTGGTTTCACGAGTGCCCCCCCCAAAAAAAACCCAAGAGGACCTCTAGAGGGGCTCAAGATGGCTCAGTACATCTCCATGGTTCGAGATGGTGCCCACACGACGCGAAGACGGCCCTATAGAGCCCCCTCAGAGCTCCAGGACGCTCCAAGACGGCTCAAGAGGACTCAATCTGTCCTTGAGATGCTTCCAGGACGTCCCCAAGAGGCCTCCAAGACAGCCCAACACGGCCCCAAGAGAGCCTTCAGTGGACGTTATCCGATGGCCCCGCTACGGTTCAGAAGGCTCCAATAACCAAAGGCTGGAAGAAGCGCGCGAACGGCCACAAGGTAGACCCCAAGGGGTGCGAGCGTAGGCCTACGCGACAGCAAGCAGCAGCGCGCAGCAACAACAGCAAGCTCAACGCGCGTCTACTGCGGCGCTTCCCGTTGTGCCCGAAACTCCTTTTACCAGGGATAGTGGCCTCGGGGGCGCGGCCCCGATGTATTTTCCGAATCCTGGGGGCGCGGCTCGATGGTGCGGTAGGTTCGTGTCGTGCCGACGTTGCGGCGACCCCGCCGCGGGCGTTCAAGGTTCCGCCAGTGGCCCAGAATCGGCCAATATGGAACGATCTGGCGATCGAAAAGCTGCCGATCGTTCAAGAGGGGTCGTCACGGCACGAATGTGCCTTTTGCGGATTCATTGGGCGCATGGGATCGTGACCCTGGGAGTGTGGACTCATTACATGTGGTGGATCGCTGCCTTGGGAGCGCGGATACATTTTATGTTATCAGGGATCGCGGCCCAGGGAGCGCGGATCCAATGACTTTGACAGCGGGGCCGTGCTGCATTTTTACAGGTTAGTGGGCACACCTTGGATTTGGTCTTTCGACGCCAGGAAGCTGGTTCGGCATCTGGGGTGCGCGCGCACGCTCAGAAGTTTCTCGGTGGCGCCCACAAAGGGGGGGGGTCGGCTCCCAAGAAGACGGCGGGGCTTCTAAGAAGGCAGGTGGGCTTCTTAGAAGCCCGCACAGCTTCTAGGAAGCCTTCTTAGAAGCCTCCGTGGCCTTCTAAGTTGGCCTTTGCCGTCTAAGACACCCACTCAGCCTTCTCAGAAGGCCGCCCCCCTAGCGCCACACCTAAGTTTTGGAGCTTCGGAATCCGAAATACGTTCATCACCTCGCTGCTACCCTGGGTGGGATATTAGTTGAGGGGTGGACGACTAACCTTCCGACGGAGCTTGCCAATCCCCCCCCCTCCTCCTCCTCCTCCTCCTTCTCCTCCTCCTCCTCCTCCTCCTCCTCCTCCTCCTCCTCCTCCTCCTCCTCCAACCCCCCCTCCACCCGTTTCGACAGCACGTGCCCACCCCCCCAGCGGATCCAAGGGGGGGGCGATTGAGTTGCTGGGTGCTTCCGCCAGGCTGCAGGAGCAAGCAGGGCCCCGCGGCTCGGTGGCCATCCCGCGGGGCCGGCGGACTACTCGGCCAAGTGGGACTGGCTGCTGGTCATGCCTCGGCGTGCCGCGGCAGATCTTGCAGTCGTGCTGCCTCTGCAGTGCGCTCCGGGTCAGGAGTGCTGCCGCCGAATCGGAGATTCCGAGAACCTGTTCGAGTACACGCTGGGCTTCCCCACGATCCACGATGACTGCCCACTCGGCACCAAATATGAGAACGAGGTTGCGCTGAACAGGAGCTGCTTCGGGATCGCTCGTCCTCTAGAGGACAATGATAAGAAGCACGGCGGCCCTGCAATTGCCTTGCTGGGTAAAAGGAAAGCACCTTGCTACAACTGAGGAGAGGCGCAGCGACCCCAGCCAGACGGAGAGGAAGTTGCGCGGATCTCGATGGCGCCCAGTCCTTCGGTGAAGCCTGCAGCTACGAAAATACAGACCCAGCGTATGCGATTGATATTATGTAATCGCTTCGCTCATTCCGCCGGCCCGTATTGTCTCGCCGCTGTCGTTTGTCTGGGTGTTGCTGTCAGTGCTGTGCCGCTGGGCGGCTGGCGCTTTCTGGAGGCGGGGCGTGGTGAGCGTCGCAGGTGAAGCAGTTGCCGTGGGATTGCTTCTGTGGGTCCGCCTCTTTGTGTGCTTCTTAGGGGGTCTCTTGGGAGGCTTCTCGGGGGCCTCTTGGCGTGATCTCGACTCTTCGCGTACCCACCCCAGCCCATCCAGAAACGATGCCAAGAGGAATCGCCTCGATCAGGGAAGTGGGCAGCACACAGAGGAAGGGTCCCCCAGTGGAGGCCTCTTGGAGCGTCTTGGGGGCCTCTTGGCGGTCCCGGACGCCCCTTAGGGCGTCTTGGGTGCCGCGGAGAGCTTCTTGGGGCCTCTTGGCGGTCTCTTGGGAACCTCTTGGAGTCCTCTTGGGCGCCTGTTGGGGCCTCCTGGGTACCTCTTGGGGCCCTCTTGAAGCGCTCTTGGGAGCCTTGGGAGCGCCCTTGGAGCCTTCTTGGGCCATCTGGGAGCCATCTTGAAGCCTCGGATGGCCATCGGAAGCGAAAAGGCGAGAAAGCCAAACATATTGATTTTCCTAAGGTTTTGGAAGGATTTTGGCCTCTTCGGGGCCTCCTGGGGCAGCTCATTGGCCACTTGGAGCCATCTTGGAGCGGTCTTGGGGCCTCTTGGAGCATCGTGGGAGCCATCTTGAGACATCTTGGGATATCTTGAGCCATCTTGGAGGTCATCTTGGGCCCTCCCAGGCGCTCTTGGAGTCATCCTAAGCAGTGCCCCCCCCCCCCCCCCCTGCCAGGAGGCCAAAATGCGGCCAAACCCATCATAAAACCAATGATTTTGGCATTCTCGCCGAGGCCTCTTGGAAAGTCTTGGGTGCCTCTGCTGGGGCCTCTTGGGGGTCTCTTGGGAGCCTCTTGGGAGCATCCTGGGTGCCTCTTGGGGGCCTCTTGGATTCTCGTGGCCACCTCTGGGGGCCCTCTTGGGGCACTCCTGGGAGCCTTGGGAGCGCTCTTGGGGCCATCTCGGAGGAGATCGATCAAAGAAGGAGAGTCCCTCCATTAGCGCTGCCCCCCCAAGAGGCCAAAATGGGGCCAAAACCCTAGCAAAACAAACGATGTTGGCTTCCTCGCGGGCCCATCTTGGGAGTCGAGTTGGGCCGTCTTGGGGCGTTCTTGAAGGTCTCTTGGGCAGTGTTGGTCGCGCTGGACCACGAAACGTCGTCTATGAGCAACATGTTTTTTTTTCTAAAGGGACTGGGGCATTTTTTGCTTGTTGAGGCTCTCTAGGAGAGCCTCTTGAGGCTCTCTTGTGGCTTCTTGGCTGCGTTTTGGGCCGTCTGGCGGCGACCGAGGGCCCCTCGGACCGTCTGGAGCACGTTACGGGGCTTTCTTGGAGCGTTCCTGGGGCGCTCGGGAAAGCCTGGAAGGTAGCGCCAAGGAGGAAAACCATCTCTGGGTCTCACCTTGCCGGGACCCGTCCGGGTACTTTTCGTTCGAGGGCCCCCAGGGGCCGCCCCGCGCGGGCGAATTAGAAAATTGTAAACCAGTCGCCAGAGTTCTTAGCACGCCTCTGGCCCGTGGGGCCGGCAAATTTGGAAGTACGGGGGTGCGGTGCGGAGGAGTGGGTGGCGAACCCCCACCGTCGAACCCGAAGCCTGCCCGTGCCCGCAGCCTCCCCGCCCTCCTCGCGCATCGCCCGGTGCCGCCCAGACATACCTATGCTGTGCGCCATGGCGACGCGCACGCCCGGACATCCTATAGCAAAAGCGCCGTGGCGGGTGCTTTCGGGCCATGCCGCTCGGGAAACGATCTACCACACGATTCCCCAAGCATCAGGAGGGAAAGAAACACACAGACACAATTAATCGTCGATTCCCCAGAAAATATGGGAAAGTATGGGACGTGGGGGGGAAGACAGAAATCCAGAACATATAGGAAAATATGGGGAATCCTTTTATTTGTGTGTATCTATTTGTGTGTCCCAGGGCCCCTTCAAACAGTGCTTCGACTTGGGGCTCTTACTCTTCCTGTGAGGCTCTGGGGCTGGTCTGTCGCCCCGGCCGGCTCGTGGTCGCCCCGTCGCCGACCCGCCGCCGCCGCCTATAGACTGCACCGCGTAGCTTGCAACACCTATATCTCAGCGAGCGAGAAACGGTATAACATCAACTGTTTCGCTGTCGGGGGCGCCTGTCCCTGGGCGGCTGGAAAGTTTGTACCCCTACGGTGCCACCGTAAGGGTATAAACTGTCCAGCCGCCCAGGGGCAGGCGCCCACGACAGCGAAAACAATTATTTTATACCGTTCTTCGCCCGTTAAATATCCTCCTTTCTCGAAAGAGAATAGACTCTCCCCCCCCCGAACTTATCGGTACCCCTTTTCGTATTGCAGTCTAAGTGCGATTCTCATACCATCCCAGCCGAGCCGGTATCACCCCCTCCCGCCATCCCCGGCAAAAAATACTATGCGCGCGAATTCGTTGATCACAAATCATCTGTTTCCAAGAGTCCTTGGCAGAAGATGTGACGAAGAGCACACGCGTGCGGTGTCGCGCGCGCATGCCAACATCCTTCAAAAACCTTTGGTTTCGCAGAAATGAAGAAATCGAGTGTCCAAACAACATATGTATTCAAATACAAGGTTTCGCAACACGTTAAACAAAAAACTTGCGCGCGCGCTCTTGTGAACTTTTGGGGCAATCATAAGTTTTTCATCGTTTTCAGGAAATGCTGCCAAACGAGTTTCGCGCGCGTGCATGTCGAAATCTTTCGAACACCCTTGCGCGCGTGCCGTCGCGAAAATCCCGTGCAAAAGTACGTGACGAAGTGCAAACGGGCGCGCGTCGTCGCGCGCGCATGCTGCAATCTGTTTTAAAGCGGTTGGTTTCGTAGCGAAATCAAAACCGCGTGTCCAACAACCATGCAACAACACGTGGTTTGGCAACGCCAGTTTTCAAAACAGCGCGCGCCCTTGCGCGCGCCGTCGCGAGAATCTTGTGCAACATGTGCGACGAAGTGCGCGTCCGCGCGTCGCCGCGCGCGCGTGCCGAACTCCGTCAAAAACCATAGGTTCCGTAGCGGTTTCAAAACCGAGTGTCCAGAAGACATACAAGCACTCATGGTTTCGCAGCGTCAGTTTTCCAATAAAAAAGTGCGCTCGCGCTCTCCGCAGTTTCATGGAATTCTGCCAGCTGGGCCTGTGGCGCTGCATGCCGAAGTCATTCGCGCGCCCTTGCGCGCGTGCTGGGGGGGGGGGGGCGCGATCCGTGGCAAATGATACCATGCGGGCCACTCTCGCGCGTCGGCCGCGCGCGCATGTCGAACGCGTTCCAACGCCTTCAGGACCGACGCTAGGGCGCCGTCATCGTCGTCGGCGTGATCAGCATCGGCGCCCGCGTTGGCCGCGCCGTCGGCATAATCGACGTCGCCGCCAGCATCGCTACTATCACCATCGTGTCTACGGTTGTCGACGTTGCCATGAAGCAGCGCCCGCCCAAGTCGCCGGCTCGCATTGAACTGCCCGCTTGGATGCGCCCATCGGTCAGCGCCGCCGCGGCCGCGTCGGTCGCGCCAAACTCGCTGGTCGCCCTGCGCGCGCGTTCTTTGGTTGGCGCGGCCGCAGAGATGCGCCAACTAACGGCGAGCATTCATCGCAGTTGCCACCGCGTGGGTTCTGCAAACCAAGTTGCGGGTGGGTGGGTGGGATGTATGCAAGAGCGTGGCGCGTGTCAATCATGTCCTCAAAACCATTAGCACCGCAATATACTGCACCACGTAGATTTTACAACGTATGTTCTCTTTATTCAAAGGGCGGTCGCCCCCCCTCCCCCCCTTGCGGGCTCGACGCGTCGCCCCTCGTGTTGCAAGTCGCATGTGATTCTGCCCCATCGTCCATCCTAAGTATGAATTCGTACCATCCCGGGCAGGCCGTTATCGTTCTTCCCATTCCTTGGCCAATAATTCAATGCGCGCGCGCCCGTTAGCACGAGCCATCACTTTCCGATAGTCCTTTGCCTAACGCGGGACGAAGTGCACGCGCGCGCGCGTTTTTCGCGCGCGCATATGCCGAAATCATTCAACAATCATGGGGCTCCCAATGCTTCAGAGTCGAGTGCCCCGAACGCATATAAAACGTGGCTCGCAGCATGCATTGACGCAAATTTCGCTCGCGCTTCTGCGAATTCTGAAGAAGCCAATGTTTTGTTTAACGCTCATCGAATGACGCCACGTGTGCCTCTCGCGCGCGCGTGTCGAGATCGTTCAGCGCGTCTGTGCCGAAATCATTCGGCAACCTTCGGTCTCGGGGGGATGTCAAAACCGAGTGTCTCGAACGCGCATGACAACCCCAAACTGCTCTCGCGGTCTTGCCAATTCTTTGGGGGACCATTAGTTGTAAACGTTTATCGCAGTCGGCCATGCGTGCTTCTCGCGCCGCGTGTCGAAAGCATTCGAAGGCCCTTGCGCGCGTGTTTTTTTTGGGGCGGGGGGCGGGGCGCGATCTTTGACGAATAGTATTGCGCGGGCCACTCGCGAGCGTCGGCCGCGCGCGCGTGTCGAACTCCTTCCAGAACCTTCATCGCCGACGCGAGGGCGCCGTCATCGTCGTCGGCGTGATCAGCGTCGGCGCTGTCGGTGGCCTTGGCGTCGACGTTGTCGCCGTCGTCGCCAGCGTCGCTACTATCGTCGCCGTGTCTACCGTCGTCGACGCTGCCATGGCGCCGTGCCCACCCAAATCACCGACCCGCATTGGAGTGCCCGTTGGGATGTCCCCGGCGGTCAGCGCCGCCGCGGCCGCGTCCGTCGCGCCAGACTAGCTGGCCGCTCTGCGCGCGAGCCTGCGCGCGCTAACGCGACCGCAGCGATGCGCCAACCAGCGCCGAGCAGTTACTGCAATCGCCACCGCGTGGGTTTTGCAAACCGCTCGCGGGTTGGTGGGCGGGGTGGTTGCGCTAGCATTGGAATTGACAGCCCGCGGCGAAGACAAACTCATTCTTCTCTCTCTAGGAAAATCGGCACTACCCCCCCGGGGTTGCCCGCTCCCCGTTTCGTATTGCAGTTCGTGTGTGATGAGATAAGCCTGCGCCGCCTCCGCCGACCCCTGTATGAACTATTGCGCCTCCAGGACTGCATTTCGCGAGGCTTGTCCGAATCGCGGCGCGGCGATCGACGTCGTTCCTGTTGCTCCGTTGCTGTTATCGTGCCTCTTGGTGCTCTGCTGTGGCCTTTTGGTGGCGTCTTGGCTTCTCTGCAGGCCGCGCCCGGCCGCCTCGAGGCATCCTGGGCGACGTTTTGGGGCCTCTTAGGGGGCTTATTGGGGGCCTCTGGGAGGCCTTCGAGGTTCTCTTGTGGGTGCCTCGGGGCCTCTCGGGCTGTTCCTGGGGCAGGCTGGGGGCGTCTTGGGAGGGAAGGCTCGAAAAGGTGCCCTCTGGACTCCGTCGTGGGGCCGTCTGGGGGTCCTCTTGGGCTGTCTTTGGGGCTTCGTGGGCTGTTGTTGGACCCTCTTCGACCCGTCTTGGGGGCCCATCTGGCCGTCTGGGGGCGATCTTGAAGGTTTCTGTGCCCGTCTGGGGCGCCCCCCTCCCCCCCCCTTTTCATATTTTTTTTTGTTCCCCCCCCCCTCTCTCTCTCACTCTCTCTCTCTCTCTCTCACTCTCTCTCTCTCTTCTCTCCTCTCTCTCTCTCTCTCTCCTCTCTCCTCTCTCACTTTAAACGGAGAAGGTTAAAGGCGAGGTATAAATCGAGCATGTACCGCTGCCGTGCCTGGCTCAAGCCGGGCCCGGCCTGATATGTGACTGTGCCTCACCGAGGCGCACTACTTGCATCTGAGATCGGAAAACATCCTTTCCATTGACGATGCCCATCCTACTCTATACTCCAGATCCCATGCTTCGTCTCGCTCTCTTGCTCATGCGATATGAGCCAAAGCCTGGGATATGGCAACGCCTAAGGCGTAACACATACCTAAGCTTACCAGCTTGTTTTCGACTTGGTAGCGGAGCTGGCTACACTCTCGTGTGGCTGGCTCTCGCTCTGATTCCAGTAATCCACGGCACAACTTGGTGGACTACTACCACGGTGGAATACCATGTTGCGCCGGCTCTGCGAGGAGCGGAGCCAGTCCGCGATCGAGCTAGCGGGGTCACCCGCGAACTCGAGACGCTTTCTCCTACTTCTCTGCGCTACTTCACTCCTGACTTCCACCAGATGCCAATCGGCAACTCGATCGAGAACGTGGTCACCCTGCGGGGCTACCCGCAGCGGGGCCACCTGCATTCCGTGCCGGTCAGGCGCCTCACGGCTACCACGCCAGAGCCTGACAAACCACAGCCCAAACCAATCACCGAAGCCGAAATGCACATGCATTGGATCAAAATAACGATCTTCGGCATTCTGTGGGTAATAATGGGATGTGCTGTGGGATACATGCGGCAGGGGATGGACGACACGCGTACTACTGGCCCTTCATGGGACCCTGCCGGTACTACGCCTTTCCGCGAATACGTTCGCGAAGTACATGCATGGTTAAACGTAACGAGCGGCAATATGACACCACCACAACCAGCTGCAGCACTACAACGAGGCCTTCAGGGTCTGGCTCGTCGTATCGCCATGCAGGTCCCCTCCCAGATCATCAATTATGGTGTAACTGTCAATGGACAGCCAACGGATGCAGTAACCTACTTACTGTACTTACTGAGCACCAAATTTGAAAATCTGGAAGATGAGCGCCAGCTCAACTCTGGCACGGCCCTTATCGACTTCCGCGTCGAAAGGGGCGAGCGAATCGACTCAGTATTAGCTCGATTCGAGATGGCCCGTGACGAGGCTAACTCTGTTGGCTTTGTCATCCCCAACTTTCAGATCCTAACGCTGATTCTCTTCAGATCCTAACGCTGATTCTCTTCAGAGCGTTAGGCGTTGGCGCGTCACGAGCCCAACACCTGCTGGAGCCCTTTAATCATCAGATGCCCCGAACACAAGCAGACTATGACAGGCTGCTGACCAGGATGAGGAACTACGGACATGTTGCCGAGCGCTCTCCTGGCAACATAGCGGGTATCTTCACAGGGCACCACTCACATGCAGGTGTCTACGCCACGACTGCGGGGTCACCCGCTGGTCCTGGCGAGCCAAATCCCTGGGCTGACCCAGCCGATATGCCCAACGAGGCCACTGCCCTTCTAGGGCAGACCGGCCAGGTATCGGCAGAGGCAGCTGAGGCAAACGCCTGTCGAACTACTCGCCAGGCGCCGCCTACACTGCAAGCCCGCCCTCGGGCACAACCCTCTGGGGCCAAGCGGAGTCATCCGCTCAATGGTCTCAGCCACCCTCACCGTTTGAATCTGGCACTGACACAGATACCTCATCTGACGATGAGCACAATGGAATAGTCTCTGCTGGTAACGACTATCCAGCGGATGACACTCACCTTTCTGAACAGCAAAGGGCGGAAGCCGCCTTTATGGCTTATCGCAAATCAAAACGCCGTTGGAGGCGCTTTATGAAGAAACCAGTCAGAAAGGTGAGACGTGCAGTACGCCGACATTTCAAACGATTTGGAAAGGGTCGTGGCAAAGGGGGTCGCAGACGCCGTATGCATGGTAGGGGTATTACTGCTTCCCTCACGTCCTTAACTGATATAGTTTTTGAAGAAGTTCTTATCGGAGGCAAAGGTCGGGGTCACAGGCGGACCTCTGGTAAGGGAAAAGGGCGGAGGGGCAACCCTAGGGACGCTTCTGGCAATACTATGAAGTGTCATACATGCGGTAGCACAGAGCATTTGCGCGATCAATGCCCGAAGGGGAAAGGAAAGGGATCCGTACATGTGGCTCAAAATTCTTTTATGGATGACATAGATTACATTGACTACGAGTTTTACGTCAATCCAGACGCGGCCCCCGCCGCGGGCTCCTCCACGTATTACGTGATGGCCCGCTACGCTGAAGCAACCGTAGCCCTGGAAGACTACGCAGAGACCCTCTTCGACGAGTTCCACGGCTGGGACGAGGTCGACGAGGTCGCGTACAATGCTTGGTTCGGTCTTCCAGCGGGGCCACCCGCCGGCGACGAGGTCTCCGAAGCAGAGACCGTCCCGGCAACAGAGGAAGAACTCACCGCCGTGCTGGCACCGCAAGTAATTGGCACGCCGTTGCTGCCAAATCCTTCGCGGGCTGGTTCGGAGGCGGGAGACGCCGATGACGAAATGCGGGGCCATCCCGCGTATTCCGACTCCGAAGAAGCCGACGAAGATTATAAGGACATGCTCCAAGAGCAGGTCTCAGAAACAATCCGACTCCTGAGTGCGCCAGCACATCAGCAGATAACCATGAACGAACTGCTGTCACACCCAGGAGCTGCACGTCTACGTCCATACTTGGATTCGGACATGTCAGCATCTCAGATGCTGACAGCACTCCAAGCTCTAGCGGGGTCACCCGCCGAAGAGATGCTAGACACAACAGCGGGGCCACCCGCTTGGTCTATGGATGTATTCATGCAAGGTTGCGATCAAATGAACATTAACGACCTCTCGATGGAGCAGTTAAATGACATCGGATACTTCAGAAGCCCGTATCAAAACGTGTTCATGGTCCAGGACAGCTCAGAGGACTCGGAGGACATGCGGTACGCCAAGAGGGACAGGCGACCGTCGCATCCCCGAGACTCAGAGCATGACGATCAAAGGCCAGTGACACGTGGTAGTGCGTCAGCGGGGCCAGCCCGCGGAAGGAGCCGCTCAGCTCCTAGACGCCCTACGCATGATGAATCGGGCTATCCATACAGCACTGAGCACTCTGTTGGAGTATCTGCTCAGCAGGTGCCGGATTGGTACATCAGATGGTACCCCGGCTACTCTATGGATACTCTTCGGCATTGGTACTCTAAAGAATACTGTACCAAAAGGGGCGAGACTGGCGCGATAATCCGCACCAAGGGCGGCAAGACCAAGACGCCAGAGGCCTGGGACAAAAGGGCGAAGAAGCAGGAGATCATCACTGACCGCAAAACGTACAGAAAGCAAGTATGTCAGTGTGAGCCCTTCAAAGGCCACATGCGCAGGTGTCCGATGGACCGCCCCTCCAGGAGCCCTCACCATGGAGAAACCCCGTGGAATTTGTCTCATGGAGACGACGCGGGTAACGTCCATGATCCGAACAAAGAGGTTCCTGGAGGAGGAAAGCGCATCACAGAGGCCGATCGCGTCCCTATGACCGAAGAGGTGGCCAACACCGTCAAGGAAAATTGGGCAAAGCTTCCCAATGACCACCGCCTCAAGGAATGGAACCGCCGATTCCATAAGGAAGCGGGGTCACCCGCAGAATCCAGTAAGGAAGCGGGGTCACCCGCAGAATCCAGTAAGGAAGCGGGGCCACCCGCAGAATCCAGCAAGGAAGCGGGGTCACCCGCAGAAGCAGCACCAGCCGCTGGATCTGCGGACGAGTGGATAGACGTTGCCTCTGCTGCCGGGTCCGCCGCCGGCACTGACCGCACCGAGCTAAATGAAGAGTGGGCGGCGGAAGACGGTTCAGAGAATCCATTCCCTGACGGAAACGCCTGCTGGTACTACAGCTCTTCGGCGCAGAAGTGGTTCTGCACGAGGGTACTCTACCGCCATGAGAATGGCAAGTACAAGCTGGCCATAAAGGGTACTGCCGACATCGACCAGATGAGGCAGGTCATCCATGATCATGGCCAGCCAGAAGGCCCTCCTAGAGACCCTCCTGGTCCACGACCAGGCAAGGGCAGCAGACCACCGCCAAGACCTAAAGCCGACTCCTCGTCTTCACCGACTCCTGCGAAAAGGCAGCCGTCCAAGAGCCCCGAAGGCACACGTGAGCGGGCGAAGGCCAGAGGGGCTGCCAAGACAGACGATCCTAAGACGGCAGCTCCTCCCGGCCCGTCCGTGACAGAGAGGAAGAAGGTTTTTGCTGGACCATCGACCCCGATGCCGCCGGCGACCCAAGGCGATGTCAAGGACGAAGCTCGCGACAAGCCTAAGGCAGCATTCCGAGGTGACTGGACTCCAACACTGCATCAGCCACGCCTTGCACCACGACCAGGTTCGGCACGAATGAAAGCGCAGCCGAAGCCCGAAGCTGGGATGAGGTCGGTGCGGGCAGAAGCGGCCGCCAAGGCTAAGGAGGACAAGGGCTCTGCGGGGCCACCCGCTAAAGCGGCGCCAGCCGTAACAGCGGGGACACCCGCAGAAGGCACTCACTCCAGAGAAGAACGCTTCAGAGTCCTCAAAGAGTTTGGCGACCAACAGAAACTGACTGATGATGCAGCTGCTGACAAAGGTCGCCCGAACCCTGGCGCGGAGTCATCTGCAGGAGCTGCCCCGTCAGCCGCAGGTTCTGCAGGGCCACCCTTTAAAGCGGCGCCAGCTGCATTAGCGGGGTCACCCGCCAAAGCGCCGCCGGCTGCACTAGCGGGGTCACCCGCAAGCGGGCAGCCAATAATGTCTGTTCTGAGGGTCATTCCTTTGGAATGCAAGTTGTATTGGCAAGGCATTGTAGACAAAGGCCCGAGGCAGCCCATCAACCCGCGAGTCACTCCAGACGACACGGACCGATATGAAGTCATTAATTGTCCGGTTCGTCGTAATTTCAAGTGTCACAACGACTGGGAGCGCGAACAGCAGAAAGTGGGAAACATGCTGCGAGACAGGCCGCCACTACGCGCTGCGCAGCATAAAGAAGCACTCCTGAAGGTCATGACACAGAACGGCATGGATCCAACCTTACCGAGTAAAGAGCAGATGACCAAGGTGTCGATGTGGTTTTCAACGGCTCTACGCCACAGTCCATACTATAAGGACAAACATAACCGATACTTCGAAAAGGTCAGCACCTTTGATCCATACGATGGCTGGGTTGTCGTTGACGATCTGCTGACAAACTGGACTGAAAATGATCAGTATAAGCACTATCGTGAAATGCACGAGGTGCTGATCAAAGGCAGGCCCCACCCGTCATTCGTGTATTGGGTGCTGCTAAACTGCTGTGAGATGGTTGACCATCACGGCATGCAGAAGGGCAGGCTCCAGATGAAGTGCGTTGATGACAGTATGCTGCTGCCTCCTAGGTTTCGACCAACGGCACGCAGGCCACAGTACTTCATCAGAGCCACGAACGGCCACAGCAGTCCAGGCATCCACTGTCCCGAGTCGCTGTACAAGCCGATCACAACATGGATGAAAGAACCAGACGACCCAGTATATTTCATCCACGGGACACAGTGGGAGTATGTCAAGGACATTCTTGATAATGGCCTTTCATGCCTCGCACAGGACAACCCTAAGAGGAAGGGGGGGCGCCAATTTGTGCACGGCTGCCCCTACCTCCCGGGCGACCCGAGGATTCAATTGGGCATCCGTCCTGACTCGGAGGTGCTCATATTCTGCAGCATCAACAAGATGCTGTCCAGTGGCTTCTCTCTATGGAGATCAGCAAATGACATAGTCATGACACGGGGCCACGACGGGCGTATACCGCCCGATCATATTCTCCAGATAGTGAGCATTGCGAAATATCGGGTCGGCGAAGCCTGGACCAATCCGCTGTTTTATGACAAGACGCGGAGGCGGGGCCAACCCGCGGACAGGATTCGCACTGATGACTACCTGCCACTTAAAATGTGTGACAGAACTGTGGCGGTAATGGAAGATCATGCCATGTACCTCAAGGGCTTGGCTAAGACGGACGGTCGTCCATTCAATTTGGTCATGACCGAGCAAGATGTTGCTCCACGACCGTTCGAGACACAGACAGTCCTCATGATGAATGCCCAGGAGAACGAGGTCATGCCTGAGGCGGGGCCACCCGCAGGAGCGGGGACACCCGCCGTAGACACCTCGGACGGTTCATGGCAGCAAGTAGTCACACCGGTGGCGACGGTAGCATCTCCTTGGAGGCCGGACCAGCAGTCCTGGGTCCACGCTCTCAACAGTCATTTGACATCAGCCGACGTTTCTGGACTGACCGATCAGCTATACCGTGCTGACCCGTGGGCGGTGCATGCAGGTATCCAAGACGCACAGCAGAGGAACCTGCGCCCTCCTGCGGGGCCACCAGGCGTCCTAGGACCACAACCACAACGCCCTCCACAGCAAGCTGGAGTTGCGAGGTTTGCTCCTATGGGCGGTTCAGATGGTGGCTCGCCGTTTCGGACTCCGCCGTCTGAAACGAGCGAGAACAGCCTGTGGCAACGACTCCAGGCGATTCGCGGAAATCCGGCGCTCGCAGCAGCACTCCAGGCGACCACTCCCTTTGGCACTCCGAGGGGTAGTGAAGGAGGTGTGGCTGCGGGGACACCCGCCGAGCGAACGCCTGCGGAGTCATCCGCACACGCGGGGCCACCCGCTGACGGACAGCAAGGTTCAGACTACGAACGTCGGGCAGCCAATTTGAGAGCACAGGCTACCTTTTTGCAGCAACAAGCTGATAGAGTGCCCAGCCTGTTGCGGAACCGCAACATAGATGTTACGAACCATGGCGACTTTCGGCCTCTCTGGAGCTGGACTTCTGATGACGCTCCAAATGCTGATCCCACGAATCCATATCGACAGGTGGTTATTCCAGGAATAGCATCACACCCAATATATGGATGGGATAATCATGGACCAGCAGAGGCACCGGCCATGGAAGCGCCGATGTACCCGGAGTACTACGCGCAGGTGAATAACACTCCTATGATTGCGGGGCCACCTGCAAACGAATACACTCGAAATCTGGCCAATGAGATGTTTCGTTTGCAGTATACACGAGCAGTCGATGCGCAGTCTATGCCGCACTACGCCTGCATGCCCACGCCGACGGACCCCGAGACCGTAGTTCAGCCAGCTGGTCTCGCGGTGCCAGCCGCTCTGGGCAGCATGCCAGATTACATTCGCGACGTGCACAACACGCAGCAAGCGATACTGGCATCTAGGCAGCAGGCTCGGGACAACGCTAGGCTGCGCCAACAGCGCGCGATCCAGAGAAGGATCGAGCGTGACAACCAAGCGGGGACACCCGCAGGCGCGGGGCCACCCGCTGAACAGACAGATAGACTGCCACCACCGACGCCATATCGGGAGGGTGAAACTACCTTCGAGCGTCAGGCTCGGACACGCCCTGACGTGCCTACTCCAGTCATTTCAGACTACAACTACACACAGTGCCCAATCTGTATGGACCCCTACGAGATGGGCACCACGGTGTGGAGACTGGCGTGTGGGCACTTCTTCCACGATATATGCTGGGATCGTGTTGCACAGCAGCGCGTCCGCAATCAGCGACCAGGTGCGCCAAACGAGGCACCCTGCGCTGTATGTCGTGGGCCGGGCATAATCACAGCACATTTTCCGCATGCTGGACAGCGCGACGCTGAGTCGGAACAGGCGCGCCAGCAGGAAAGATACGTGGTGGATGCTCGGGAACTGCGTCGGCTGCGGGAAGCAGTGGAGGCGCTAGAGGCTCAAGCCGCAGCGCCAGAGCAAGGCATCCAGATGCCGATCCTGCCTACGCTTCGAGCACAGGGGCCCCCAGCAGCGGGGTCACCCGCCGAAGTGACTCCCGCCGCCACAGCGGGGCCACCCGCCGAAGCGGCTCCTGCCGCCAAAGCGGGGTCACCCGCAATTGGACCTCCGAATCCGGGATTCCTGAGGGCAATGGAGGCCAATATAGGCGGAGTGGCAGGAGCGGAGGCGGATCCAGAACCTCACGTGTAGAGAGTCCGGTAAGCGCTAGAAGCCGGGCCAGTGCTGAGAGCGCGGAGGCAGCCCAATTCCACAATACCTTCATGATCAACACGGAAGGGCTGACCTACACACGTGACGTCACGGATACGATTCCGCCAGGAGGTGAGTGGACCTCCACACTCTCTGCGAATTATTGGGTTCTCGAACAGGAACCAATTACCGTGGAGGAGCGCCGCCAATATGAGCAATTATGGTGCACCGAGCTAACAATGAGCCAGTGGGTGCTGGAACAACGCCTACTGAAAGGCATGCTCGGTTCACAGATTACGTACCATCCTGATGACCATGGTACGATGGCTCTGGCGGCGCGGACAGGGACATTCTTCCCCGACGAAGACGGAATGCCCTGCATATCGTTCATGCTAGACATTGGCTCCAATGTGAACATCATCGGAGCTAATACAGCACGAACCTTCCAGGAGGTTATGGCCAGGTACAATCACAGACCGGCCATATGCACACTGAGCAAAACCCTCTACATCAACGGTGTCGGTGAGGGTGCTGCGATCTGTCGGAAAATGGGCAACTTCAAGATCGGGGTGCAATATGCCAATGAGGCAAGCCCCCGCATCGAGGAGTATGCTTCAAACATCGCAGAGGGCTCAGGTGCAAACCTCCCAGCCATCTGGGGCCTGGGCGCCATGGAAGCACGTGACACAATCATCGTGCTGAAGCCAGGCTTCCAGAAGGTTATCTTCCCCAGCGGAGATGATACTCTTAAGCTGGGGAAGGGCGCCAAGGTCCTGAGGGCGAAGAAAACCCCCTCAGGACATCTAGCCATTCCATGCGGGTTGTATGACGGGGCTAAAAGCCAGACGGTCACGAACACCTTTACAATCCGCAGTAGTCGTGATGGCTACACCGAGACGGAGAACGACGAGGACTCCGTCAATGCGGGGTCACCCGCCGGGATCAGTGCGGGGCCACCCGCCGAGACCACAGCGGGGCAACCCGCAATGGGACAGTCCCTGACCATTACGACTGATGCTTACATTGTCGAGCCGTATCTCGACAAGCAGCTCCTGGAAGACACGACCCGTGCGATCGTGGACAGGACGCTGAACAGCTGGTGGGAAGGCCAACAGTGTCCTGAAGGGACCTGGCCACACATGAAGGATGCCCTGAAGTCTAAGTTATTCTGGGCAGTCCAGGAGGCGGTGAATAAGTGGACGCCTGAGAACCAAGCGGGGTCACCCGCGACACCGCCACCACCACCAAGCTGCACGGGCGGAGGTTCGTCGGACTCTGCGGGGCCAACCCGCGTGGAGACTGTGAGCGTAGAGGCACCAGTGACTCCTGCGGAGCCATCCGCTAACAGCATGCCCCTCTGACGGGGGCAGGCGGGCGCGCCGGCGGCGCTCGCTTGCGAAGAGAAGCCGAATACCGGCCTCCTCGCGACATACGTTGGCCGCGCTGAGGCCCGAGAAGAAAAATAACATTCAAAATGCCTCGTCATCGAAGATATTCGCACAGCTTGCGCTGAACTCCGAACCCGTGGTTATATATGCGACCGGATTACCCATAATGAGGTAATGACTTCAACTGGAACACAGTATTTGGGAAATTTGTTGGCAGGAGATTACAATATGTTGTGGGTGGCCACACCCTCTGATTGGTACGTGCGTACACCAGGAAAGAGGGCGGGACCACATTATCAACGTATACAAAATCTCCTGATCAAAGCGCGTGCTCTGAGAATGCAGATAGTTATCCTGGGGCCACCCGGGTATTTCTGGAAACAGGGTCCGATCAAAGATGTTATCGAAGATTTGAAGCTAAGCGTTATACGAATCAGACTCTGTCATTTCGGTATTAAGTTTGACCGATCCAGTAACATCCCAGTGGTTCTTATATACAAGTTGCTACATCTTGTCCTCATATACCGATAAACTTATGGAAATGTACTTGTGGATCACACAGGGAGCATGATTTGGATTGGTATGGCCAAGATCAGCAACGTGCCGAGCTTCGGTATAAAACTTTGGCTATTATTATTGCACGCTTCCTTGATCAACTCGATAAAGCCAACATGATCAGGAATGAGCGGAGTGCGGTACACCTCAGTGTGTGTACACGCGTTGACAAAAAGGTCAGAAACTACGTTCAATGTCCACAGAAGGGCCCTCAATGGGACCATGTGGTTCGTAGGGTCACGACCGACCTGGACACGAACAAGATCGTTCAAGACATTAGAATCCAGGATCAGCCAACTGGGTACAATTATGTAGCTCCATTACCTGATGGGGTTACAAACATCAGTACTCGGCTTTACTGGGAGTCTCCGGCTCCAGTTCTTCATGGCAATGGTCAGTCGCGAAGGCCACGCCCAAAGCGTGTGACGATCGTCGATGACGATCGATCTCCCCCCCCTTCGATTGAGCGTTGCCAAACGCGACCCACCAACAACCTTCCTGAAATTCCGCCATTTCCTGATTTTATAGCGGATTCCTCCGCAGCGGATCTCTCCGCGGAAACTGCGTTGCCCACTGATGCCAGGATAAAACAGAAAGAAAAGCAGAAAGCTGACAAAGAAGCCGGCATCAAACCGAAGAAAGTCCCGAAGAAAGTGGAAGATGGTAACGACGACTGTGAGAGGACCTCAAAGGGCTTGACTGCTCCACATATTTCAACGACGTTCCTCTTGACGACTCGGACTCGGACAGCGAATCAGAGGACATCTTCATGATGTTACCGGCGGGGCAACCCGCTGACTCACATGCCGATGTCTTCTCGATAGTCCAGTCGTTATGCTACGGCAGAAATAATCAAGTGGACATGCTTGAATTATGTGGGGGCAAGGGTGGTATATCATATTAGCCTTCAAGAGGGGACTCTCGTCAGGCGGGAACCTTGACAAGATATCTATGGTTGACCTTGGAAACTCGGAAGTACAAAGAGCAGTCCTCCACTACCTCAAGACTTGCTTTGTCAAGATCACGATTCTGCAGCCAAGTTGCAGAACTACTGGACTCCCTTCCTACTTCAACGCGCAGGTCAATCATGATACGTGGCTCAAACACCACAAAGAGGACCTGCCTCACATCACGTTCTGTGGAACAGTTGCTCTATTACAAGACGACCTAAGACGTTTCTTTCTCAGGGAACAACCAATGGGCACGTGGGTGGATGAGATCCAGCCATGGAAGGAACTGGCACAACGCAAGGCCACTTGCCAAACGATCATTGATCAGTGCACGACTGGTCTCAAAGATTCATTTGGACAATACATCCGCAAGCCAACACAGATAATGGCAAATAAAGAAGAGTTGTTGGCACCTTTCAAAGGCAAGCGTTGTCCAGGAAATCATGTGCACGCAAATGCTTGTAACAAAGAGTTAGCAAGGGCGGCACAGTATACCTACAGAATGCAGTCATTGATCGTTGATGCGGTGCAAATCGCCAAAGACCTGTTTGCTTACGGTCGCGATCCATTCGCGAATCGTGAACGCAGCTATGCGTTCGTAACAAACAGTGCTGGCTACGACTTGGACGACCAAACAATCCGGAGACACCCAAACGGAGAAATCTGGCGACCACCACCTGGCGGTCTTGGGTGCCCTGGCTGTGTGGACAACAACTACAAGCAATCACCAAAGCACAGCAGGGATCCGAAGATGTGTCGGTGGTATGATGTTGAACCGTATTACTGGGACTGTCCAAGTTGTAAGAAGGAATATCAGAAGAGCAATCCTCACCACGCCAAGATATCTGGCCAATGCAGATTCGCCGAAAAATGGAAGCTGCCAGATAACTTTGGCCAGCCGCGCCCGGCGGGACAAGCCGCCCCTGCGGCGCCAGCCGCGGAAGCGGCTCCGGCCGCAGAAGCGGCGCCAGCCGCAAAAGCGGCGCCGGCCGCGAGAGCGCGCATACGCGCGCCTAGGCCGCCACGGCCTGGTGAGGGCGATCCAACCGCCGGCGCCAGCAGCCATGACATCACCAGAGCCGAAGGGGCTAATGGTGGCAACAACGGCGCTGGCAGCTCTGACGATCACCGTAGACTGCCACAAGTTGCAGCAAGGCGCGGACGCATGGAGGGAGGAGATCCTCCACCACCGCCACAGCCTCAAGCAGAGCCGAGGCCAAGGCCAAGGCTCCCTGATTGGACTCGCTTCGACGTTCAGCTCAGCCTCCAAAACCTGCGCAGCTTCGACCCAGCTGTAGTGCAGCGAGAACTCCGCAAACTCCACTTGAGATGGTTTCATGCTAAGGAGCCAAAAATGCGGATGATTCTAACCAAGGTTGGTCTGGGTGAAACCCGTTTGAGTCTGATCAAAGGCATTTGTGACTCGTGTAGAGAATGTCGAGCCTGGGACAAACCAGGCAACACAGTGATGCCTTCTGTGTCACTGCCAGGACGTTTCAACGAGGAAGTCGAATGTGATCTTTTCTTTTATAAACAGGAACATATTGTTTTTCACATCATCGACCGTTGTATTCGCTGGGCAGCTGGCACAGAGATTCCTGATAAAGCCATGCATACTGGTCTCGATGCCTATCATACGACTTGGATGCAACATGGCCCTGCTAAAATCTTATACTCCGATGGGGAAGGAGCACTGAATAATGATACAGCAAAGGCCATCCTTAAGGCAAAGGGAACAGAGCTTCGTATCCGAGCGCGTGGCCAACACGCCACAACTATCGAAGCTAGGAACGGCATCCTGCGACACCTCTTACACGTGATGGGAGAAGAATTGAATAGATTAAATATCCCTCTCAATTTCACTCGTCTCTTACATGAAGCCTTGTTTGCCAGCAACGCATTTACCTTCTACAATGAAGTGTCTCCGTACAATGCGCTGTATGGCAGACAACCAGCTATGCTTCCTGATTTCCCTGTCTTGGATCATGACCAGCCCACTGAATCATCAGATCACTCAAGGGAGGAAACAATCAGGAGGGTTAGTCTGGAGGCAATCACGCAGGCCACTGCGGTTGCCAAGACGAACAGGGCTCTCCGTACAAAGACTACTGCTACGGGTGAATTTCACTATAAAGAGGGAGATCTCGTGGACCATCATCGCCCGACCACCACGAAAGACGACTGGGGTGGATGGAGTGGTCCATACCCGGTCATCCGCAACGAACCTGACCGAGGCCAGGTCATCGTGAAGGTCGGCAATCGCGAAGTACGAGTACAGTATCCTGACACACGACACACACTGTACATCGAAGCACTTATGTTCCGCGAGATAGGATCGGACAATACGGCCCTTCGAACAGTATTGGCCTTTATTGCCGGTCTGCCAGCGGGGAAACCCGCCATGACTTTCGGATATCTAACAACGAAACAGGGTCGGCTGCAGATGACTGCTGCGAGCCGACTTTCACCTAAGGTGCACTTGGCTCTTCAGTACCTCATACGCAACTACTTTCGTTTTGAAAACGTTGTTGCTGTACGACTCGCCAAGAGCCTGACGAAGCTGCCTGCCGCACCCTATGCAGACAGCTGTACACTAGTGCACTATGATAACGATGTGACCCCTGGGTTTCATTACTATGAAGCTGATGGCACTGCCTTGAACATCTATGACATCACCGGATCTACACACTCACGCATCATCCAGTGTCTTAAATCCAGGAAGCCGTCTGCTGGATTTGACCAAGACCTCACTAAGTTTGAGGAACTCGCTGATGGTCCACCACCAAGCGAATCACCTCCAGCAGCTGCTCCTGAGGAGCCTCCTACGGATAACGATGGTCGGCTCCCGACATCATAGAGGAAACAGAAGAAGATCTGGATGCTTTTGTCTTGAAGTCGTGGTATGCTGAACTGATGGATGACAGAACACTCCTTGAAGCTGACACAGAGGAAGTCATGCATACAGTTCCTACATACATGGCAGACACACAGTGTGTATTAGTCTCTACGACCTGTGAAGATGTGCAAGGCCACTTGCTGGAGCGGGGTCACCCGCCAGGATACGACATGGACACTTCTTACTACGTTCCTTTATGCTCCACGGAACCGGATAGCAAATATGATCTGGACTCCGATGAGCACGGGAAGTATATCGAGCTCTGCTTCACAGCAGACATGTCCAAAGTCGTCCTGTCCGAGCAACAACACCGACTGTTGGATGACAGCAGCATCACAACTATGCGAGTATACGTTAGCGCTGCCTCCAAACGTGCCGTGGTCGTCAAGGAAGACGATATACTCACGAAGGCCGACATCCAAGCAAATCCGGTCAAAGTTTCCAAAGCCCTCTACACAGAGCTGAAGACGTGGCTTGACAACAAATGCTTCCAGATGACTGGCTTAAGCAAGGCGTCTAACATCATGACGTCACGCTACGTATACAAATGGAAGTTTGTCAAGAACGAAAAGGGCGAAATGGAAAGGACGATCCGGTTACGCTTGGTACTCCGTGGCTTCATGGACCTCGAAGCCTTTGACGTCGAAACCTTCTCTGGCACGGCAAGGAGGTCAAGCCAGAGACTGCTCGCAAGTTCTGCTGCATGCAACAAAGCTTGGATCATCGCTTCCCTGGACATCAACATGGCGTTCTTGAAGGGACTGACCTATGGCGAGCTCGCCGCGGCAACGGGCGAGAAAGAGCGTGTGGTGTGCTTCACACTACCACCTGGGTCAGCAGCTGTCCTTCGCACACTGCCAGGCTTTGAGTCATATGACGAATCAAAGCATTGCCTCCGGTGTCTGAAACCGGGGACGGGCACGAAGGATGCTCCCAGGGCATTCTCGCTGAAACTCAGGTCCATCACTAGGAGCTTTGGGCTACAGCCTACTTCATACGACGAAGAATTCGAGATGAGCCCAAACCTCTTGACAGCCAAGCACGTTGATGACATCAATATGACGGGGAAGGAAGAGGCTATCGACAAGTATGTCAAGTGTGTTGAAGATACGTTTGGGAAGTGCAAACTGAACAAGCACACATACACGAACTGTGCTGTCCGGTACAACAAGACCGATGATGGGAGCGTCACTCTCGACCAGGACGAATACATCAAACAGCTTCGTCCTATCACACATCCAGAACTCACAGGAGCTGATCCTGAAAGCAAGGCGACGAAGACAATTTCAGATATGTTCGTTAGTCTTCGTGGCGCTCTAGCCTATGCGTTGATCACGCAGGTATGGCTAATGGTCTATGTTGTCTCACTACAACGTATCCAAGAACCGACAAACATCCAGGTACGACGACTAAACGCGGTTACCAGAAAATTGCAGGCAGGTCCGATGAAGATCGTGTATCATGCTATGACTCCAACAGGAGAAGTCGACCTGCATAGCGATTCTGGCTATCGTCGTCTCAACGGAGATGAAGACGACGAAGTCAAGGGCTACGGTATCCGCGGGGCTAACCTGCTGAGGCGTGGCCACACGCAAGCGGGGAAACCCGTCGTGCACCTGGTGACGCATACTGCAAGTCTCATCGACTGCAGGTGCGTTCGAGCTACTCTGCGGAAACACTGGCAGCAGCCCACAACTTGGAAGACTGCTACCCGACCATTGTAACGCTCCACGAGCTACTACACTCGGGACCATTGACCCCCACACAGTTTAAGAACATATTGGAAATGGGTGGTCTATGTATCAAAGTCACTTTGACTATTGATGCCGAGTCTGTCTTCAAGTCTTTGTCTAGCAAAGATCTGAAGAAGCCCACAGAATGTACTCTGCTTGGGCACATCAGCTGGATCCGCCAGGTGATGGAACGCGGAATCGTGGAAAGCGTCCAATGGTGTGACACGCGGGATATGACTGCCGATGGTCATACCAAAGGTAGTATTGACCGCGCGTTGCTCCTACAAGTAATGGCCGGCCAGCAATCCTTCAAGCACGAGCTGAAGAAACATACGCCGTATAGGGCGGCCAGGTCGTCTCAGGACGGCCCTGCCTCCCGAGCCAGCGGGGAAACCCGCGGGCAGGTGCGCTTTAGCAGCGAGGGAACTCGCCGGTAGCGAGGCTACTCGCGCGCCCTTTCCTTGTAGGCAGCCGCTGCTGCTTAGCACTGTTTTTCCGCATAATAGAAGTGCGGTACCTGCTCGACTCCTCCCCCTCCGACTTTAAACGGAGAAGGTTAAAGGCGAGGTATAAATCGAGCATGTACCGCTGCCGTGCCTGGCTCAAGCCGGGCCCGGCCTAATATGTGACTGTGCCTCACTGAGGCGCACTACTTGCATCTGAGATCGGAAAACATCCTTTCCATTGACGATGCCCATCCTACTCTATACTCCAGATCCCATGCTTCGTCTCGCTCTCTTGCTCATGCGATATGAGCCAAAGCCTGGGATATGGCAACGCCTAAGGCGTAACACATACCTAAGCTTACCAGCTTGTTTTCGACTCTCTCTCTCTGTGTCTCTCTCTCTCTCTCTCTGTCTCTCTCTCTCTGTCTCGCTCTCTCTCTCTCTCTCTCTCTCTCTCTCTCTCTCTCTCTCTCTCTCTTCTCTCCCTCTCACATTTCTCTCTCCCCATCTCTACCTTCTCTCTCTCTCCTCTCTCTCTCTCTCCTACTCTCTCTCTCTCTCTCTCATCTCCCTCTCACTCTCTCTTCTCTTTCTCTTTCTCTATCTCTCTTCTTCCTCTTTTTTTTTTTTTTTTTATTTTTTTTTTTTTTTTTTTTTTTTTTTTTTTTTTTTTTTTTTTTTTCTCTCTCTCTTACTCTCTCATTCACTCTCTCTATCCTCTCTCCTCTCTTCTCTCTTCTCTCTCCTCCTCTCCTCTCTCCTCTCTCCACTCTCTCCTTCTCCTCTCTCCTCTCTCCTCACCATCCTTCTTTCTGTTTCTTTGTTTCCTCTCTCTCTCTCTCTCTCTCCTCTCCTCTCTTCTTCTCCTCCTTTCTCTATCGCTCTCTCTCTTCTCTTCGCTTCTCTTCTCTTCTCTCTCTCTCTATCTCTCTCTCTCTCTCTCTCTCTCTCTCTCTCTCTCTCTCTCTCTCTCTCTCTCTCTCTCTTCTGGCAGGGGATGGAATGATTTTTGTTTCTTTGGGCCCTCTTGCGGCGCATCTTGGGGGCCTTTTGGGCCGTCTTGACAGCCTCAGAGGCCGCCGGGAGGTCGTCGTGGGCGTCCAGGGGCGATTTTTCGGCGAATCGTGGCCCCCTGGGGCCGTCTGGCGAGCGTTCTGGTGCCTTCTTGGCCAGTTTTGGAGCCCTCCGCTCCCTCGTAGCGCGTTCGGTCCAGGGTCGGGCTCGGCCCGGTGTGTGTGTGTGTGTGTGTGTGTGTGTGTGTGTGTGTGTGTGTGTGTGTTTTTGTGTGTGTGTGCCAAATTGCCAGGTTGGGGCCCCGCGGGGGGGGATTATGGGGGGGTAATCTCACGCGCCTAGAGGCCCGCAAGGGGTCGGCGGATTCTGCCCCATCGTCGATTCCAAATCTGAATTCGCGTCGCCCCGGCCCAGCCGGTGCCCCCCCCCGCAATTCTCTACAACAGATGATGTGCGCGCGCTCGTTTAACAAACATCATGAGTTCCCAGCGATCCCTTGCAAAAGCGGGGCGAAGTGCACGCGCGCGCGTCGTCGCGCGCTTGCGGGAATCTTTCGCAACCTTCGATTTCGGAAGGAATCCAAAATCGAGTAATCAAAAACATAATAAAACCATTGGGTTTCGCAGCGCGGATTTCCCCCGCTAAGCTTGCGCGCGCGTTTATGTTTTTTTTTTTTTTTTGGGGGGGGGGCGGGGGCCTCGAGGTGCTTCGGCGCGAGGTCCTCGTCTTCTCCCTGCGGCCGGCGGCGGGCCTGCAGGCCGCTGGGCGCCGCGTTGCGCGGGCCGTGCTTTCCCTGGCTCAGCGCTGAACCTTCCCGTGGGGCGGCGCTGCGAGGGCGCCGGCGGCGATGCGCGCTCGGGGGCCTCGATGGCCTCTCCCCCGAGGCGCGTGGTTCGACGCGCGGTCGAGCGGCGAGCTGCTGGGCGGCCTCGCCCTGTCGGGGGGCGACCTCGTGATGGCGCGGGTTCGCGACGCAGAGGGCCGGCCCCGTGGCCGCGAGCGAGCTGCTTCGTGTCGAGGTCGCGCGCGCGCTCGACGAGAGCGGCGACGCCGCCGGCGTGGCGCCGGGCCGCTACCTGCGCGCCCAGCACGTGGGGCGCCTCCGACGCGTACTTCAGCTGGCACGCGCAAGCCGTGGGCCTGGCTGGAGGGCGGCCCGCGGGCGCGATCTTCCACCTCTGCGGGTGCGCGCAGGAAGAGTGCTCCGCGGGCTGCCCGATCGGCGCGGGCAGCGTGGAGCACCTCGACGTCTGGCGCCTGGTGGGCGAGCGCGACCGCGAGGAGGTGCAGGCCGGGCTCCGCTTCGCGCCAGCGCCGAGCGGCGGGCTACGCGTGGCCCCCGGCAGCGGCCGCCCCGCGCCCGGTGGCAGCGCTGCTGGCTCGGGCGACGAGGCTGGCCGCCAGGGGCAACTCCCGCCGCCGCCGCCCCCGCCGCCGGCGCGGCCGCCCCCGCCTCTGGGGCCGGCGCCGCGCGTGCAGGACCTCGATGCCGATGAGGAGGAGCGCGGCGGTGGGGGCGCTGCTGGCCCAGGCCGCGTTGCTGGCCCATGGGGCCCTGGCCGGAGCGCGGCGGCGGTCCTCGGGGGGACCCCCCTCGACGACGAGGTGGCCGACCTCGAGCGGTCCCTCTTGGGCCCGGCGCTGGACGGGCGGCTCGCCCAGCTAGGGCGGCGGCTGCGCGGCAGTGTAGCTGGCGGTGGCAGCCGCGCAGCGGCCAAGAATGCACGGGGCCCTGGTGCCGCGCGGGCGCTGGCGCAGCGCGCGCAGGATCGCGCCGCTGCTGGGGGCGCTGCGCGGCCCGCCCCTGCTGCTAGCGGCCGCGAGCGCTGGGCAGAGATGCTCGCGGCGGCTCTGCTTGGCGGCGAGGATGGCGGCGAGCTCGACGAGGAGGGCTCGAGCGCGCTGGGCCGGGACATGTACCGGGGGGCGAACATCAAGCGCGACCTGTTCCAGAAGATCGCGAAGCAGCGCCCCGGGGTGCTGCTGGAGAACGGGCTGGCTCACATCCGAGGCCAGTTCGCCCGGCAGTTGGCCGACGCGGGGACCTCCTCGCGGAATTCTTTTCCCATTATCCCCCCTCCTTCGGCCGTTCCCTTTCTCTTTTCCCGCAATCCCCCCTCCTTCCCCCCCCCCTCCGTCCCACTCCTCGGGCCTTTCTAGAAACAGAATAGGATCTGCCCCCCCCCGGCGTTATCGCCACCCCTTTCGGATATGTAAATCATACATGATTCTGACCACATGTCCACCCTAATTATGAATTCGCAATGTCCCAGGCCAACCGGTATCCCCCCCTGAGGGGCCCGTGTTAAAAAAACACTATGCGGTGACATTGTTTGTTCTCACATAACACTTTTTCACGAATCCCTTGCACAACATGAGACGAAGTGCACGCGCGCGCGTCGTCGCGCGCGCATGCCGAAATCTTTACCTTCGATGCGGGAGGAATTTCGCAATCGAGTTTCAAAACAAAAACCATACAAAAACACAGGGTTTCGCAACACTGATGTGCTAAAAAAGCTTCCGCGCGAGCTCTTGCGAAATCTTAAGAAAACCATAGGTCGTCCAAGATTTTCGCAAAATGCTATTAAACGGGCTTCGCGCGCGCGCATGTCGAAATCTGTCGAACGCCCTTGCGCGTGTGCCGTCGCGAGAATCCTCTGCAAAAAAAGCGGGACGAAGTGCAGACGCGCGCGTCGTCGCGGGCGTATGCCGAAAACCTTCAAAACCCATCGGCTTCGGAAGGATTTCAAAATCGTGTGTCCAAAAAACAGACAAAAACACAACGTTTCGCAACACGGATTTTCAACAAAAGCGTGCGCGCGCGCGCTCTCGCGTCGTCGTCGTCGTCGTCATCGTCGTTGTCGTCGCCGTCCACCCTTCTCCCGCGTCGTCGTCGTCGTCGTCGCCTACGTCGTCCTCTGTCTTTCCTCGTGTTCGTCGTCGTCGTCCTCGTTGGCGTCGTGGTCGTTTCCGTCGTCGTTGTTGCCGTGGTCGTCCTTTTTCTTCCTCCTCGTCGTCGTCGTCGTCCGTCGTCGGCGTCTCGTCGTCGTCCCTCCTATTTCGTCGCCGTCGTCGTCGTCGCCTTTGTCGTCGTCGTCTTCCCTCCTCCCTCGTCGTTGTCGTCGTCCTCCTTCTTCGTCGTTCGCGTCGTCGCCGTCCTCCCTCCTCCCTCGTCGTTGTCGTCGTTGTCGCCGTCGTCGTCCTCCCTCCTCCCTCGTCGTCGTCTTCGTTGGCGACGTCGTCGTCGTCGTCTTTGTCGTCGTCGGCGTCGGCGTCGTTGTCGTCGTCGAAGTCGTCGGAGACGTCGTCGGTGTCGTCGTAGTCGCCGTCGTCGTCGTCGTCGTGGTCGGCGTCGACGACGTCGTCGTCGTCGTCGTCGACGTCGGCGTCGTTCACGTCGTCGTCGTCGTCGTCGGTGTCGTCGTTGTCGTCGTCGAAGTCGTTGGAGACGTGGTCGTTGTCGTCGTAGTCGGTGTCGGCGGCGCCGTCGTCGTCGTTGTCGCTGCCGTCGTCGGCGTCGATGTCGTGGCCAAGTGTCATGTGGTACGTACGGTCACGGTCTTGTCTTAAGAGGTCTTGCGACCAAATTACGGGTGGGAGGGTGGGATGTTTTCACGAGCAGTGGACAGGACATCTTCAAGACGGTCAAATGACTCTACCCCCCCCCGGACTTATCAGCTCCCCTGTCGGGTATGTAAATCATATATGAAATCGTACCATTCCAGCTAGGCCGGGTTCCCCACCCCCTGAGGTTCCTTAGTAAAAAACGCTATGCGGTGACATTTTTTGTTATAACATAGCACCGCGAATCCCTTGCAACAAATGTGACGAAGTGCGCACGCGCGCGTCGTCGCGCGCGCATGCCAAAAAACCTTCAAAAACCTTCCGTGCCGGAGGGGTTTCGCAATCGAGTTTCCAAAAAACATACAAAAACACACGGTTTCGCAACACTGATTTGCTAAACAAGCTTCCGCGCAAGTTCTTGCGAAATCTGAAGAAAACCATAGCTCTTCCAAGATTTTCGCAAAATGCTATTAAACGGGCTTCGCGCGCGCGCATGTCGAAATCTGTCGAACGCCCTTGCGCGTGTGCCGTCGCGAGAATCCTCTGCAAGAAATGTGACGGAGTGCAGACGCGCGCGTCGTCGCGGGCGTATGCCGAAAACCTTCAAAACCCATCGGTTTCGGAAGGATGAAAATATCGTGCGTCCAAAAAACCGACAACAACCCAAGGTTTCGCAACACGGATTTTCAACAAAAGCGTGCGCGCGCGCTCTTGCGTCGTCGTCGTCGTCGTCGCCGTCCTCCCTCCTCCCGCGTGGTCGTCGTCGTCGTCGCCTACGTCGTCCTCTGTCTTATCTCGTGCTCGTCGTCGTCGTCCTCTTTGGCGTCGTGGTCGTTTCCGTCGTCGTTGTCCCCGTGGTCGTCCTTCCTCCTCCTCCCACGTTGTCGTCGTCGTCCGTCGTCGGCGTCTCGTCGTCGTCCCTCCTATTTCGTCGTCGTCGTCGTCGTCGTTGTCGTCGTCGTCTTCCCTCCTCCCTCGTCGTTGTCGTCGTCGGCGTCGCCGTCATTCCTCCTCCGTTGTCGTTCGCGTCGTCGCCGTCCTCCCTCCTCCCTCGTCGTTGTCGTCGTTGTCGTCGTTGTCGCCGTCGTCGTCCTTCCTTCTCCCTCGTCGTCGCCTTCGTTGGCGTCGTCGTCGTCGTCTTCGTCGTCGTCGGCGTCGGCGTCGTTGTCTTCGTTGAAGTCGTCGGAGACGTCGTCGGTGTCGTCCTAGTCGTTGTCGTCGGTGTCGTCGTAGTCGGTCTGAACAGGTTTTGTAAACCAAGTTGCGGGTGGGTGGGTGGGATGTTTGCGCGAGCAGTGGAGATGACGACTTCAAGTTCAGCAGAGTGGACTGCACCACGTAGATTACACCACGTAGGCCGCCCAACATACATTGCACCACGAATATTGCACTGCAGAATTTGCACAGTGTACTTTGCACTACGTAGGTTGCACCATGTGGATATCATCAGCTAGTATACTAAAAACCGTTATGTGGAACCCACGCTAGCTAACATGTTTGTGCTGCCCGCTCGTGTCGGGCGTGCCGCTCCGCCCTTCTGTCGCGCGGAAGTTCGTGAGAGAAGAGCATGCCTGCATCCGCGGCCTCGCGGGCGCGGCCCTGGGCCGCGACCCCACGGACACGGGGAGTCTTTCGTCGCGGATGCCCCGCGCGGAACGTACCAGTGAGGCCGCGTATTCGCAGGACCGCGTTTCAGAACCCAGACCGCCAGGGCGCGGATGCGAATGTGTTCGCCGCTCGTGAGAGCCCCGCGCCCTGCCCTGGCAGCGGCGGACGGCGCCCCCCCTTTTTCGCGCGCGCGGCGCGGTGGCAGGCGAGACAGCAGGCCCTGGACTCGGAGGCGGGCGCCGCGCCGCGTTCGCCCCCCGGCCTCCCTCTCGGCGGTGCCGCGGGGGCCCGGGCGATCAGGCGGGATGGGGGGAGGAGGGGAAATGGGGGAAGGAAGAGGGGGAAGAGGGCGGGTTTCGAGGTTCCTGGAGGAGGAGGCGGAGGAGGAGGGGGCGGACGAAGAGGAAGAGGACGAAGGGGAGGAGGAGGAGGAGGAGGAGGAGGAGGAGGAGGAGGAGGACGACGTGAGGACGAGGAGGACGAGGAGGAGGAGGAAGAGGAGGAGGAGGAGGAAGAGGAGTTGGGAAAGGAGAAGGAGGAGGAGGATGAAAAGGAGGAGGAAGAGGACGAAAAGGAGGAGGAGGAGGAGGACGAGGAGGAAAAGGAGGAGGAGGAGGTCGAGGAGGAATAGGAGGAGGAGGAGGAGGAGGAGGAGGAGGAGGAGGAGGAGGAGGAGGAGGCAAAGGAAAAGGAGGAAGAGGAGGAAACGGAGGAGGATGAGGAATAGTAATAATACAAATGTTAAGAAATACAATCGTATTGATTTTAATATGCATTCTTGTATGAATTCACTTCGTAATGGGAAGACTGCTAGGAATACTGAGAACAATGGTGATAATAGTAATAAGACAGCTGAGAAGCGTAATGATGATAAGACACATGGTAATTAACTAATAATACTTTGAACATCAATATGAATAATATTAGCAAAACTACTGATATGAATGATAATGAAGATACTGATACTACTTATAAGAAGACGCAGACACATACCAACAACACACAAAATACAACTGGTAATGATATAATGATGATGTTAATAATTTGAGCAGTACTCCTAATAAGAAGACTCATAGTGCGCATACTAAAAGTAACGATAACACGCATTTTGCTAGCACGAATTATAATACTACTATTACCGGGGAGAACATGACTCATACGAATACTCATATCCGTCATAGTATTAAGAGACTTACTACTAATAATGATAACCATGTTAGTAAGACTTAGCATGGTACTGAAAGTTATCAGAAGCATGATGCTACTAATGATAATGATAATACTAAAACGAATAAGAAGCATGACACGAAACTTAAGCATAAGAGTGTTACTGAAACTAATAACATAACAATGATATCAATGCTAATACTAGTAGTATTAGTAAGACTAATAACAATAACACCACTAATATTACTAATACTAATAATAGTAACACTAATAATGCGAATAATAATACTATTAATAGTACTACAACTACTACTAATAATAATGATAATAATACTAATAATGGTAGTAATAAGACTAAGCATGCTGGTAATGATAATAATAGTAAGCATGGCATCAGAAACAATATTGGTACTATTACGATCCGTAATAACATTATTAATTATACAAGAAGAATAGTATTATTACTAGTGCACAAGAAGAAGGGGGGAGGAGGAGGAGGAGTAGGAGGAAAAGGCGGAGGCGGAGGCGGAGGCGGAGGAGGAGGTTTAGGTGGAGGCGGAAGCGGAGGCGGAGGCGGAGGCGCAGGTGGAGGCGGAGGAGGAGGAGGAGGAAGAGGAGGGGAAGGAGGAGGAGGAGGAGGAACAGGACCAGTGGAAAACCAAGACGCATCAACGATGTTGCAGTAACATTTCCCACCAAGTTCCCTCTACATGCGTAGGTTCCTACAATACTTTCATTTCATTGCGGGAAGTGCCCCGTTGAAAAACACCGTCTGGGAGTCCTCAGCCAGGACGCCTTTCCTGGGATCTCAACGTCGCGAGTCATCGTGACTGTTGCGTTCCGGTAGTCCTCAACCATGCCTGAAAATCATTCCTGGGCCGTCAACGCCGCGAACCAATGTGAGTGTTGCGCCCTGACAGTCCTGAACCGTAACGGAGCATTGTTATTCGGACCAGCCGACGAATGCGCGCGGCGCTAAAGCTGGAACCACATTCTTAAAATGGCCCGGCTTCCATCCTTGAAGCTGTTGCAGGATTCCTGTGCACGGATCGAAGGCGATAGCCACATTTTGAATAGAGCACGCCCTCCATCCTTGACACTGTTACGCATTTTCAAAACCAATGTGCGCGGCGCTACCGCGAGAGATACATTTTGAACAGGACCCGCCCTACATCATTGAAGCTGTTGTAAACTTTTGAGACGAAGGTGCGCGACGCCAAGGCGAAAGATGATGATTATGCTGATGCTTCTGCTGATTATGAGGATGCTGCTGATGATGATGGTGATGGTGATGGTGATGGTGGTGATGATGATGATGATGACGATACTCATGCTGATGATGATGGTGTTGGTGCTGATGATGCTGCTGATGATGATGATGCTGATGATGCTCATGATGATGATGACGACGATGATGATGATGATGCTGATGCTGATGACGATGACGATGATGATGTTGATGATGATGATGATGCTGGTGATGATGCTGCTGCTGATGATGGTTATGATGATAATGGTGATGACGATGATGCTGATTATGACGATGCTGATGAGGATGACGATGATGATGCTACTGCTGCTGAGGATGATGAGGACGATGATTCTGATGATTCTGATGATCATGATGCTGCTGCTGATGATGATGTTGATGCTGATGGTGATGGTGATAGTGATGCTGCTGCTGATGATGATGCTGATGATGACGATGACCATGACGATGACCATCATGATGATGTTGATGATGACGATGATGATGATGCTGGTGATGCGGATGATGCTGCTGCTCATGATGATGATGCTGTTGATGATGGTGATCACGATGATGATGATGACGATGCTGATGAGGATGAGGATGATGATGAGGAACATGATGAGGATGATGCTGATGATGCTCATGATGCTGCTGAGGATGACGATGATGCTGCTGATGATGATGATACTGATGCTGATGCTGCTGATGATGATGATGCTGGTGCTGATGCTGATGCTGCTGCTGCTGAGGATGGTGAGGATGATGATTATGATGATTATGATGATCATGATGATGGTGCTGATGATGATGTTGATGCTGATGGTGATGGTGATAGTGATGTTGATGACAATGACGACGATGATGATGATGCTGATGCTGCTGCTGATTATGATGATGCTGCTGCTGATGATGGTGATGGTGATGGTGATGGTGGTGATGATGATACGATGATGATGATGATGATGATGACGATGATGATGATGATGATGATGATGATGATGGTGGTGGTTGTGATGATGATGATGCTGCTGATGATGATTCTGCTGAGGACGACGACGATGACGACGGTGATGATACTGATCATGATGACGATGACGATGACGATGATGATGATGTTGGTGATGATGATGCTGGTGATGCTGATGATGCTGCTGCTGATGATGACGATGATGATGATGGTGATCACGGTGATCATGATGACGATGCTAATGTGGATAAGGATGATGGTGATGAGGATTATGATGAGGATGCTGCTGATGATGATGCCCATGATGCTGCGGGGGTGATGCTGATGATGATGATGATACTGATTCTGATGATGATGATGATGATGATGCTGCTGATGCTGCTGATGATGAAGCTGATGCTGATGCTGATGATGATGCTGACGATGATGCTGATGATGATTATGATGATGACGACACTTAGGATGATGCTGATAATGACGATGCTGATGCTGATGCTGATGCTGATGCTGATGATGATATTGATGATGATGATGATGATTATGATGATGATGATGATGATGATGATGATGCTGAGGATTCTGATGAGGATGAGGATGATGATTCTGATGCTGCTGCTGACTATGATGACGCTGCTGATGATGATGATGATGCTGACGATAGTGATGGTGATGGTGATGGTGATACTGATGATGATGATGATGATGATGATGATGATGATGATGACAATGGTGATGATGCTGATGATGATGATGATGGTGGTGGTGGTGGTGGTGATTATAATGATGCTGCTGATGATTCTGATGATGCTGATGGTAATGTTGATGACGATGACGATGACGATGACGACGATGCTGATGATGCTGATGATGATGACGACGGTGACGATGACGATGATGATGTTGATGATGATGCTGATGATGATGCTGATGATGTTGCTGATGCTGATGCTGATGATGATGCTGATGATGATGCTGCTGCTGCTGATTATGATGATGCTGCTGATGGTCATGGTGATGGTGATGGAGGTGGTGGTGATGATGATGACGATGA
>CAUYUJ010022463.1:106227-123332 GCA_963575745.1 Prorocentrum cordatum
TCGATGGTGGGCGTGTGGGTCAGGTCCCCTCGGACCTCATCAATCACAACATCTAAACTTAAAACCCAAATCTCCAGGTCACTCGTGTTTGTCTGGTGAGTCACTTCTACTGCATCCTGGATGTCGCCTACTCTTCGGGCTCCACTAAACATGTTGACAATAAAAATGGTCCTGCGTCGAAGCGGGCGTGGGTAGATGTCGGCAAAACTGCCTTGACACTCCTCTGGGTCGAACGGGAAATCTAAAAACCAGCCAGGAACCTCAGGAGGGGGTAGAGGAGGAGGTACAGGAGGAGTGGGAGGGGGCTTCCCGACGTAAAAATCATGCTGATCCCTGAGCAACTGTTTGGCCTCGCTCTGGGTATACTTTGCTCGCAATTGTTGGGCCTCTAGTGGGACGGTGTCGCCTGCAACACACGGAACGTTCGCAAAGGTGCGAGGCCTACCCTGAATTCGATTGTCCTTTCTTTCCTGGGCCTCCTGCTCCTGCACAAGCGTGCGCTGCTGCTCATCTATTGGAGGCACGTGCAGGACATAATATAACATGCACAATACGCTGTCACGTTTTACGTGCTGAAACAACACTGCTGTGCTTGCATATTGCTTTCCGCATGCCAGGCACTTGTTGCCAGACAAGTGTCGCCGTGCAATGTCACTGTACGATGTGTGTGCACGGGCGATGTGTGTACTTAAACCTACCTGTGACGGAAACGTCCTCGCACAAAAGGGGCACTGGGGATTCGAAAGAGGGGTGGGTGGAGCGGGCTGGTCTCGCGCTGGTGGCAGTCCTGCCTCATGCGCCTTTGCCATGATTGTGCGCTCCCAGTGCTGCGCCCTTACTCTCCTAGCAACTTCGTTTGCGCATGCCTGCGCAGCTGTACGAATGATGGCCTGCCATCGACGTGGGGCGGAGCGTATAAAAAACGTCCAGTGTTTAAAGTCGGCCACTGGGGTCGGACACTCTTTGACTTGATGGGCCGAACGTCGTAGCCAGTACATGCCATCTTTGACCTGCTCTAGCCACGATGCGGAGTTTGCAGCACTCTCCGCCACTACTGACGCAAGGAGCACTGACGGAGCCGAATTCACAATTTGTCCGAAAAGCCTGAGGCGTGCCACTCTTATCTGGACGAGTGTCTCTGGTCGACAGGCCCGAGCCAAGATCTGATCATCGGACGGTGATTCGGCCGAACATCTGGGGGCATTGAGGCTAACACGATAGATCTTTAAGATGTCCATGTGTATGCGGTGTAAATCGTTTTTATTTAGCCCCCACCATGTTCCTGCTCCATATAACCTTGCATTCATGATGAGGCTGTCTGCAAGTGCCAAACGATCTTTTTCAGGTAGGTCCCGAGCAACTCGAAAAACTTGCCTGAGTGAAGTAAGTGACGACGAGCATGTGTGTTGCCTGTGTGCTTGTTCAGGTGTGAACGATAGTGTGTCGGTGTGTATGGCTCCCAAGTATGGATATTGTCTAACCACTTTAAGCTGGGGACTGCCGTGTACCTCGGGGAGTCTGATGTATCCATGCATTGTATGCCATATTGTGTGTCGTAATGCTTTGGAACCTTTGCCGCGTACTGTGATTAGTACCTCCGTTTTTCCCGGGAGGAGGGAGGAGGGAGGAGGGAGGAGGGATGAGGGGAAGGAGTAGGAGGGAGGCAGGAGGAGGAGGAGGAGGAGGAGGGGAGGAGGAGGGGGAGGAGGAGGAGGGATTGAGGAGGAGGCGGAGAGGAGGAGGAGGAGGAGGAGGGGGAGGAGGAAGACAAGAGGAGGAGGAGGGAGGGTAGGGCAGGGAAGGGAGGGAGGGAGTGAGGATGGGAGGGAGGAGGAGGAGGAGGAGGAGGAGGGGAGGCGGAGGCGGAGCGGAGGCGGAGGCGGAGGAGGAGGCGGAGGCGGAGGCGGAGGCGAAAGGCGGAGGAGGAGGAGGAGGAGGAGGAGGAGGAGGAGGAGGGAGGAGGCGGAGGAGGAGGAGGAGGAGGAGGAGGAGGAGGAGGAGGAGGAGGAGGAGGAGAAGGAGGAGGAGGAGGAGGGGAGGAGGGAGGGGGGGAGGGGGAGGGGGAGGGGGGGGACGGTGGAGGGGGAGGGGGAGGGGGAGGGGGAGGGGGGGGGGAGGCGGAGGAGGAGGAGGAGGAGGGGCGGAGGAGAGGAGGAGGAGCGGTAGGCGGAGGAGGAGGAGGAGGAGGAGGAAGGAGGAGGAGGAGGAGGAGGAGGAGGAGGAGGAGGAGGAGGAGGAGAGGAGGAGGACGAGGAGGAGGAAGAAGGAGGGGGATGAGGAGGAGGAGGAGGAGGAGGAGGAGGAGGAGGAGGAGGAGGAGGAGGAGGAGGAGGAGGAGGAGGAGGAGGAGGAGGAGGAGGGGGAGGAGGAGGAGGAGGAGGAGGAGGAGGAGGAGGAGGAGGAGGAGGAGGAGGAGGAGGAGGAGGAGGAGGAGGAGGAGGAGGAGGAGGAGGAGGAGGACAAGCTAGGTGCGCTCGCGTCATATCTGACATCCTACCCCTCCCTCCCATCCCTTACCATGGCGCAGATCCCCTCTCTACTCGCACAGTCGGATGTCAAGCAGGGCGATGATCCCGAAAGGGTACGCGATGCATTGTAGAGCACGGCATGGCATGGCGTAGAAGAGCACCGCGAAGCGTAGTATCAACCTGGCATTGCATTGCATGCCGTGGCATGGCACGGGAAATGACGCCAGCGCTGCAGCCGGAGCACGAGTCGAAACGAGCGGAAGCGCGGAAATGAGGCCAGCGCTGCAGCGGGAGCACGATTCGGAACGAGCGGAAGCACGGAAATGAGGCCAGCGCTGCAGCGAGAGCACGATTCGGAACGAGCGGGGCCCGAAAATGAGGCCGGCGCCACAGCGAGAGCAGCATTTTGGGAAAAATTGCAGGCGAAAACCTAACTCCAGGGAAGGCTTCCCGGGCGCCAGAAGCAGAAATTCGAATTGCCTTTTTTCGGCGCCGCTTCGGAACTCGATTTTCCGGCGCCGGCCGGAACTGGCTCCGGACCTGGCCCGGCCGACGGCCCGGGCGCCAGCTCGGGCGTCCGGCCCGGGCGCCGGCTCGGGCGCCGGCCTGGGCGTCGGAATCGGCCCGGGAGGCCTCTGCATGGGGCGCTGGAAGAATTCAGCATTTTCAACAGAAACATGTGTATTAGAATGGCCTTTTTTCGGCGCCACCTCGGAACTCGATTTTCCGGCGCCGGCCGGAAGTGGCTCCTGACCGGGCCCGGGCCCGGGCGCCGGCTCGGGCGTGCAGCCCGGGCGCAGGCGGAAATGATGCCAGCGCTGCAGCGGGAGCACGATTTGGAACGAGCGGGGCCCGGAAATGAGGCCGGCGCCTCAGTGAGAGCAGCATTTTGGGAACAAATGCAAGCGAAGACCCAACTCTGGGGAAACCTGTGTGTAAAAAACAATACGCGGGGGGGGGCCAAAATATTCCCAAGACGTCATCAGGGGAAGAGGGAGAGTAGTATTCATATTGAGTAATTGGAGGAGGAGGAGGAGGAGGAGGAGGAGGAGGAGGAAGGAGGAGAGAGGAAAGGAGGAGGAGGAGGAGGAGGAGGAGGAGGAGGAGGAGGAGGAGGGGGAGGGGAGGGAGAGAGGGAGGGAGGGAGGGAGGGAGGGAGCCAAGGAGGAGCAAAAGGCCACTTGTGAGACGGTTGGGGCACTCCTGGGGCCTCCAGGGAGCTTCCAGGGGGCGTCTTGGAGGCCTCTTGGGGGCCTCCTTTGGGCCTCTTGGGGGCCTTTGGGGGCTTCTTGGGGGCCTCCTTGGCCGTCCTGGGGCGTTCCTGGCCCCCAAGACGCCTCGGAGGCCGTCTTGGGCGTCTTGGAAGCCTGTGGGGCCGTCTTGGGGCCTTCTCGGGGCCGTCTTGAAGGCCTCTTGGGCCGTTATGCGGACATCTTGTAGGCCTCTTGAGCGATCCTAGGGCGATCTTTGGGTGCCTCTCGGGCCGTCGGAAAGCCGAAAATAAGCAAATGTCCGCATCCGCCAAAATCGGAAAATCAATGATTTTCGTTTCCTCGGGCCTTCCTGGAGGCCCTTTTGGAGGCCTCTTACGTAGGCCGTCCTGAGGCCTCTTGGGAGCCTCTTGTGCCGTCTCGGGCCATCTTGAGGCCATGTTTGGCCGTTTCGGGTGCATCTCGTCTTGGGTGCATCTTGGGGCTGTCTTGGGCTCTCTTGGGGCCATGTTGGCCGTCTTGAAACATTTTTCCATCATGGGCTATGTAGGAGCGAGAAAGGCAACCATCCAGGCAAACTGTGCGTGGTTCTGGGTGGCCGGCGCAATGAGCCGAAACCCCAGAGGGGGGGTCTTGAAAAGAACCGAAGCATAAGAGACATTTAGCACGCTGGACACCCCTGTGATAAATCAACAGTGGGCGGCGGATCGAAGACGCCTACGGCGAATCACCGCCGCCCCCTGCCTTTTGGAATCGCCAAGGTGGCCGAGCGTTGTGGCAAAAGCTCTACCAACCTATCAAGCCATATATTCCCCCAGCCCTTGTAGAAACCCTTCGGGGAACACTTGGAGGAGGATGGCGGGGAAGATCAGGAGGAGGAGGAGGAGGAGGAGGAGGAGGAGGAGGAGGAGGAGGAGGAGGAGGAGGAGGAGGAGGAGGAGGAGTGGGAGCCTATGGGGGCACTGGGGGCTTCCTTGGAGCTTCCTGGGAGCCTTTTGGAGACCTCTTGGGGGCCTCCTTGGAGACCTCTTGGAGCCCTTTGGGGGCTTCTCGGGGGCCTCGTTAGCCGTCTTAGGGTATTCCTGGCCCGTCTGACGTCGTCGGAAGCCGTCTTGGGGGCCTCTCTGGGCCGACTTGGGGCCTTCTTGGGGTGTTTCGGGACCGTCTTAGAGGCCATCATGGGCGTCTTGGAGGCCTCTTGGCCCGTCTTGGGGCCCTCTGGGGGCCGTCTAGGGGGCCTTTTGGGCTGTCATGGGGCCATCGTGGAGGCCTCGTGGGCGATCTTGGGGCGATCTTGGGTGCCTCTGGGGCCGTCTTGAGCCGTCGGACTGCCGAGAAGAAGCGAATCTCAACATCCTTCAAAACCCTAGGGAAAAACAATACTTTTGGTCTCTTCGAGCCCTCCTTGAGGACCTCTTGGGGGCCTCTTGGGTCGCCTTGGGCCGTCTTGGAGGCCGTCTTGGACCATCTTGGGCGGACTTGGAAGCCATCTTGGACCATCTTGGAGGCCATCTTGGGCCAACGTGGCCACCTTGGAGGCCATCTTGGGCCATCTTGAGCGAAACATTGGGGAATTGTGCTCCTTTTCGGGTGGCCGGCGGGACGGGCCGAAGCCCCATGGGGGAGTTCTTTTGGGAAACAACCAAAACCAACACCGAAATAGTTTGGCACGCTAGGCACCCCTGCGGCAAGCCAACAGGGGGCGGCGCATTTAGTGGCCTTCGGCCCATCCCGCCACCGTGCGTGGGTTGTGGGTCAGAGTGCTCAGGGATGCTTCTTGGGGTCTCTTCGGAGCGCTCTAGGGGGCCTCTTGGGGGCTCTTGGGGGCCTCTTGGGGCCTTCTTGGCGGCCTATTGGGGGCCTCGTGGGGCCTCTTGAGGTTTCTCTTGGGGAACTCTTGGGGGCCTCTTGGGGGCCTCTTGGGGGCCTCTTGGGGCCGCTCGGGGCCGAGGACTCGACATGTCCGTTCGGGTCCCCCATCTGGGCCCCCTCAAGGGGCCGTCAATAGGGCCTCTTGAGCCGTCTTGGGCGCCTTTTGGGCCGATTCGATTCGATTTCGATATTCCGACGATCCGATGCGGCCTCGCAGCCGATCTGATTCGATTTCGATTCCGTGCCGACGGATCCCGTTTAAGTGCAGATTTCGATTCGATCCGATTTCCGGATTCGATGTTGACTGATCCCGCCGTCTTGGAGAAGAGAGAGCCGACAGCCAAAATATCTTGGACCACGAAGACCAGGCAGAGGCGGGCGCCCCCCCCAGCGAGACACGTCGCGGCGCACGGCCTCCTCGCTCTCCCTCTTTTGCCCTCTCTCTTTCTCTCTCTCTCTCTCTCCAACATCTCCAGTTTCGTTGTTCGAGTGCTTGTTGGTAGGTCGTCGTGTGTGGCTGTCCCCCCCTCCACTCCTAATTGGGTGCGCGCGCCTGAGCTGGGCATGGCGCCGCCGAGGCGCGTGACTGCTCGCTCTGCGCGCGCGTCGCACAAGAAAAAAAATGTCGTCGTCAGGATCATGAGCCTGACCTCTGGTACCGCTTGAAGATTCGCATGGTCTGAGAGCTCTGTGGCCGTTCCGAGGCAGTTTCCTCATCCCTTCCAGCCCCTCCTTTGCTTTCGCCGTGATTAGCTGCGGACGCGTCCAGCCGTCAGCCCGACCGCTTGTTGGACCCGACTCGCCGCAGACCAACCAGCGTTTGTTGGTTTGTCATTGCCCAGTCTCGGAGCTTACTCGCCGGCTGAAACCCAGCCTGCTCAGCTTAAAGCTTGCTTTAGGGAGTCTGCACCGAGAGCCGGCACCCACCTGTCGCATAAATTGCTCTATCAGTCCATCCGCACCTCCTCCCCCGCGGAGGGACATGAAGCGAAAGGACTGATGGAGTCCCTCACATGGAGGGAGAGTGGGAGTTCCTCCCCCGTCGGGGGGCGGCCCCAGGGGTTGACACTCTCACGTTTGTGGGGGCTGGGTGGGCGCACGACTCTCAGTGTATGGCTTCTCATGAACTCTTCAGCTTCGGGTACTACAGGAGTGAGGTGTTGAATCAGCATTTGAATGAGTCTTGCATTCGGCTGGCCTCGGACACTCGCCAGGAATATTTTCGGATGGTAGTTCTGTGGTGGTATATCAAATAGATTGCAGTCGTCGCCAGCCGGCAACAAGGGTGGCGAGGTAGCCAATTTCAGGACCACATTGTGAAGGCGTCCACTGCTGCCGCTGTTCCTCTTCCTCTCCTCCTCTTCCTGCTCCTCCTTTTCCTCCTGCTCATTCTCCTGTTCATCCGCCGCCTCCTCCTCCAATGTCTCCCCGCTTGTGACTGCGCACGACACACTGTTGCCTTTTTGGAGGTTTCACGTCCGCTATGACACCCATCGGCGGATGGAGAGAACACATCGGCGCAATGTGAAGAGATGCGTGGGAGGTGTACGATGCCAAATGTGGCGCGAGCGCACCTAGCTTGACTCCACCCCTCTCCTCCCTCCTTCGAATAAAACGAATAGTGGTAACAGTGTGATTCATAGCAACAGTTCTAATAAGGCTGGGAACACTTACGTGTATACGAGTATTCTGGATGTTATTATTAATGCGAAGAGGAATGGTGGCACTACTAATGATACAAACATCATCCGTATGTATAATACGAGCATCATTACTGTCAAGCATGATGCGAATAATCCTAACAATACTCTTATTCATAATCAATATACGAAAAACAAAACAAGAACATGACGAATCATACGGCAAATAACCATAGTTTTGTACCGATATCGATATTTTTGTTACTATTTCTTCCACTACTATCAATACTACTACCACTACAATTACTACTATTACTATTACTACTATTACTACCACTACCACTACGACTACTAGTACTAGTGCTACTACTACTATTACGACTACTACGACTACTACGACTACTACTACTACTACTACTGCTACTACTACTACTACTACTACTACCACTACTACTACTACTACTACTATTAGTACTACTACTACTACTACTACTACTACTCCTACTACTACTACTACTACGACTACTACGATTACTCCGGCTTGTACTACTACTACTTACTACTACTACCACTACTACTACTACTATACTACTACTACTACTTTACTACTATACTACTACTTATACTACTTACTTTACTACTACTACTACTACTACTATACTACTACTACTACTACTATTATACTACTACTACTACGTACTACTATACTTACTACTACTGGTACTATTACTACTACTACTACTGCTACTACTACTACTACTCTTGCTACTACCTACTACTACACTACTAACTAATACTACTACTACTACTACTACTACTACTACTACTACTACTACTATACTACTACTTACTACTACTACTACTACTACTGCTACTACTACTACTACTTACCATTACTACTACTACTACTACTACTACTACTACTACTATTACTACTACTACTACTACTACTACTACTACTACTACTACTATTACTACTACTACTACTACTACTACTACTACTACTTCTACTACTACAACGACTACTATTACTACTAATAATACTATGAGTAATCATAACGGTTAATCGTAGGAGTACCAATACTGATGGACATGTTGGCATTACTCATACTAGTTATATTATTGTTATTAGTATTATTATTATTATTGATAATAATGGCAATATCAGTAAGACTACTACTCATAATAAACCAATTCTAACAATACTGACTATATTACTACTAGTCAAAGTAATAACAAAGTAACAGCATCATCCTGATAGTACTAGTAGTAATACGATACAATGCTAGTGATATTGTGAATAAGCAACTGTTCGCAAGAAGCATCACACGAATAATAAAGGGCGCACACACAAGCTTCTGGAGACCCGTGCGTCTTTCTTGCATCGGCGCTGCACCCCCCGCCCTCGCGCGCGACGCGTGCGAGGGGCGGCGCCGGAGGCGCCGCCAGTGGGGCCGGGCGCCCTCCTCCGCCCAGGTGGGCGGGGAGCTCTCCTCCGCGAGCCGCTCCATCCACCGCATGATCGGCAGAGCCACCAGGAACCAGCTCATCACCTCGGCGGCGCCGCCCTCGGAGGAGGAGGAGGAGGGGGAGGAGGGGGAGGAGGAGGAGGAGGAGGAGGGGGAGGAGGAGGAGGAGGAGGAGGAGGAGGAGGAGGAGGAGGAGGAGGAGGGCAGGCTGCTCGCGGCCCTTCGTCTCGAGGACCTGGAGGCTCCGAGGGTCCGAGGATCGAGGACCTGGAGGCTCGAGGATCGGGGCCAGAGGTTCGAGGCGAGGCTCGGAGGGTTTTTCCGAGGTTCGACGTGGCACCCGAGGACTCCCGGAGATGCCGGGGTTCGAGGTACGTTGGCGAGGCTTCCTCGCTGCTCTTATCTTCTCCTGGTCCTCCTGGCTTGCTTGCGCGGACCCGCCCGCCGCAATTTCGAGCTCCATTATTCTGCCTGGCCAGTGCGAGGTTTTCTTCACACCTGCCTGCGTTCCGTCGGGGTGCAGCCCACCACCACACTGCCAGCGACGCAACTTCCATGCTGCACGGTCAGGAGCCTCTTCCCAGCTTGTCGCGCCGCCAGTTCCTGCCCATCACGCTTCGGCGCCACACGATGATCACATCAAGTCCCCAGCCATCGACGTTCCGAGATTGTCCCAGCCTCCCGCCCCATGAGGCAGAGCGGCAGGCTGTCGGCTTGCAAGGCACAGCGCGTGGCTGGGGCCGCCGCCGCTGCACGCCAAGCAGACGTCCCCCCCCCGTGATTGTGGCACAGTCGGATGCCGCGACACGCGGCGGAGACGGCATTTGTCCCCACCCAGGGGGGCAGGGCGGACACCGTGGCCACGGGTTTCCAAGTGGGGATGGGGCTAGGTTAAACGATGCTGATCTCCCCTCCCCTCATGAGCCCATGCGTTCTTGCACGCGCGTGCAGCACGGCCAGATCGGGTGTCAGAGCTGTGGGCGGCAGCATCCCCTCCTGACAGCGGCGGCACCGCCGCCTGCTCCTCCTCTCCCACTGCGCTCCTCCTTCCCCCTCGCTTCCGTTGCTCCCTCCCTCCCTCCCTCCTCCTTCTCTCCTTCCTGCCGCCGCCGCACGCTGACTCCGCAGCTCCGCACGCCTACGCCGCGCGCGCCCCCGCGGGGGCCCTGCTGTAAGGCAGGCCGTGCACCGCGCCAGGGGCCGCCTGTACAGGTGGCTACGGCTCAAGTAGTATTGTGGACCACGTCCGCCTCCGCCGTACTCCGATGTGGTAGTGTTGATCCTGGCGACAAGGAGGTGGAGGGGGGGGCTGTGTCGTAGGGCGAGAAGGAGGGGGGAGGCGTCGCGGTGGGCCTCGGGTGGGAGGAGTGCAACCGGTTACGTCGTAGGTCACTCCCCCCCCCCACGGTTGAGATTAGGTAGTCCTCAGAGGACCTAGACTTTTGCAGTAATGATGAAGGTAGTATGGAATGTCTTGTACAGAAGGTAAAGAGGCACACGGAATATGTAAGGAAGATGATTTCGCAGCTGTAGCTCTGTACTGCAACTTCTCCGGTAGACTTCAATCGGTACGCTGGCGCTTCGTACCCTGCGTAGCCAAGAACGTCGAATCTTCATACGTCTTCACTGGTGGCGGGTAATTGATGTCGCCTGTAGCAGGTACTGTTGGGGTCTCCTGGAAGTCGCTGTACTGGATGATGAAGCGGGCGAAGTTGCTGGCGCCCCCGTTCTTGGTAGGGTTGTAGACGAGCTTCTCGCCATTCTTGAAGATGGTGTCCTGGTGGAACGGGTCGTAGAGCGCCATCTTGGTAAACATTTCAGTTGGGTAGTGCTGGAGTACGGGTCCATGCATGAGTAAAGACGTAGCCTTCTTCAAGTCGCCGACGTTGGGCGTCGGGTCAGACGATAACTGTGGCATAAGCGTCATATCAACACTAGAGATGCATATCTGGAAAATCGTCATGTCTTTGTATTCTTCAGTCTTGGTGATCAGGTAGCTGGAGCGCGTAAACCAGTAGTTGCGGTGTAATGGCATAGGGTTCTGCCAGTGCGGACCCATGCTCTCGCGCTCGTCAGGTGCTGGCTTGTAGTAACCTTCTGGGCAAGTAGCTTCGTATACGTGTACGTCTCTGGCCTGAGCACACTTGTAGAAGTGCTTGAAGGCCGCCTGGATGTCGGAGACGTGGTAGCCGTAGGCGCCGTTCAGGTTCTGCGACATTTTGTCGAGTAACTGCGTCCAGCAGTTAGACGAGAACCCGTCCGAGAGTGTAAATGGGAGTGGGTACAAGTCCTGGACCCAGACTCCGATCCGGCCGTGAGGTCCCTCGGTATACGACGTCGTGGTCTCGTCGGGACCTGTCGTCTCGTGCCTCGGGTAGTAGTTAGCGTGTCGCGACATGTAGAGGTAGACGGCAACACCCAGGTAACGGTAGGCGTACGCTGAGAGCTTGAGCCGTAAGCTATGAACAGGGGTACATAGTATGCAGACCTCGAACGCATCGTAGCGTAATTGCCACCAGCATGGGGTACACAGCATGGGTATCTCGGTAGGGGCTTTGGTAACCTCGAACGGGGCACGTGGAGCATAATTGGTACAGCCAATATGCATGTAGCGGGAAATGTGACTCGTATGGTATGTAGTCTTTGCCCTCTACACGCTGATTGCGTATGTCCCGAATGAGGTAGCGGATAGCGTCGGTGATATTGGGCGTATTGCCGAAACGGCTGTATCAGCGCTGTGGTAAAGAGGAATTTGCACTGTCCGACTGCGGCAAAGACGGCCTGGCAACACATGCCCAGCAACACTTTCTGGACTGAGAGAAGCGCCAGGACATGGCAGCCTGGCAGCGGCTCGGCGAAGTGCGGGGTCGGGCCCTTCGCGCAGCTGGGCAGCTGCTCGCCCCGGCGCCTCTTGCGCTGGGGCTCCGGGAGGGCCGCGCGCTTCGGCGAGCTCTTCGGGTGCGGGGCCAGGTGCTCCCGTGGTGGCCTCCGCCTCCGCCGAGTCGACGTCCTCGACCAGCAGCGGCTTCTGGGATCGCGGGCGTGCTGCAGTTGCCGCCGCGTCGGGGATCGTGGGCGTGCTGTAGTTGCCGCCGCGCAGCTTGTCGTCGCCGTGGCCCTCGCAATAGTCGTGGTGCTCTGGATGGCGGCTGTGCTCCCAGTCGGGGTCGACGTAGCGGCGGAGCCTCCAGCGGAAGCCTTTGTCGACAGCAGAGCCCTCAGGGAGTACTTCACCGTCGATCGTCTGGTACTCTCGGCGAGGCCAGTGTAGGCGCTGTAATGAAATTTTTCATGACAGCGCAGACTGTTGTCGGAGTTGTCGTAGATCGTAAACTGCGCGAGGTAGCGAGGCTCGATGGGGTCCCGACCAAGTATGAGCTCTTCCTCCTCTTCTTCCTCCTCTGACCTCTCACCTGGCTGTGGAGGAAGGGTCCACTGAGGGCCTCCGACGAATGCCCTCCCTCCCTCCCTCCCTCCCTCCCTCCGCCTCCATCTCCCCTTCCCCCTCTCCCCCCCCATCCCCCTGCCCCTCGCCCTCGCCCTCGCCCTCCCCCTCCCCCTCCCCCTGCCCTTCGCCCTTTCCCTCCCCCTCCCCTGCCCCTCGTCCTCCTCGTCTTCCTCCTCCTCCTTTTTCTCCTCCTCCTCCTCCTAGCCGCGCGGCCCAGGTGTTCTAGGGGTTGTGGCTGCACGGCACCCTGCGCACCCTTCGCCGTGCCGACCAGGAGGCGCGGCTTCCCTCGCCCGCTACCGTAATTACATTGCTTCACTCACACACATTGCTCCTTTAGTCTCACAGTGTTGTGCATCGATTACCGCAGGGGTTCGAGTGCCACCTGAACTCGTTGGGTGACCCCTTCGTGTTCCTGGAGGTGGGCTCGCAGTCGACCAGTGTCACGCTATTACCTGATGAGGTAGACCCGTAGAGCGCATACGGGTGCCCACGACGGCTTAATTGCGACGGAGCGTGTATCTCTTCGGGTGCGATTCATCACTGTTGTATTCGTGTATCCTTGTCTTCCTTGGGAACTATGAGAGTGCTATGGCGGCATTCACTTTCTCTTATGAACAGGGACAGGGTGTCCGAGCTGCAGTGCAAATTCGATATTGTGGTCTTGCTAATTCTTATCGGCGCCCAATGGTTCGCGTTCAAGACCGAATGCGTCGCGGTGGCCCCCGCGAGGTTCGAGACCAAGCAATTCGGATATGACCCAAGAGACAGTTTCAACATTCATCGTGTGGTGTTTCGACGATGGTAAAAGAGCAGACGCTTCGAGTGCGGGGTGCAGTGCGTATATGGGCCTCCCCAAAAGATATCCGTGGTGTGGGGGGGTGCTGTTAGTATTATTCTGTATTGCGGGGGCGTGACTGTCGTGGGCCATATTTTTTACTTTACAAAACAGGGACCCTTGGGAGTGGTCGAAGATCAATGCAACCGTCCATCGTGTTCATGACTACGCACAGCATGTACAAGCGGCCCCCCCGCGTCGTGATGTTCAGATCATGGTGAGATATGCCAATGGTGTAGAGGGGCTGGCGAGGGGCAGTGCAGCGCATGTGAGATCACGTCGAATGCAGGTGAGAGGTACGGACACAGTATGGAGCAACTGGCAGGATCTCTCGTGCGAGTGATGGCAGAAACGTGGGGGTTGGATATAGCAGACACTTTTTTTACATGCGGCCCGAGCTAATGTGGGCCAGTACTTGATGATGCAAATGTTGTTGATGCAACACCTGACTTTCGATGTTTACGCAGTAAGCGCCAGCGCGTGTCGTGCATTGATCGGGTTCCACTGTGTGCCAGCCACGTGCCCAGTGTGCAGTTGCTCACGCTACAGATGCGCCCTGCGCGCCGGCTGCGGGAGTCATGATGCGGCGCATCGTGACCATGCCCCCTTTCTCTTTCAGCTCGACTTGCGCGCGTGCTTTCGGCGTGAAGTGCTGCGACGCGGGGAGCTTCGAGGGCTGCGAGAAGGAGGGCTACAACTGTGGCAAGACGAATGGCAAGAAGTCGGTGGTGGGGATAGAGGCGCAGGGCAGAAGTCCACGAAGCGGGCTGTGTCCTTTTTCCGTTCATCAGGATCCAGACCGCGTTCATGGGCGCCAGTGCGAAGTGATGATGCCGCACTCCGACGAGCTCGCGCTGCTAGTCGTCTATTGGGAGCAGCTCGGGGCGCAGCTGAAGGGGGGGGCCCTGCCCAAGGGCCGCCTAGAGAGGATCCGCCAGATCACCTTCGAGAACTGCAGCGATGACTACTAACGCATCGATGTGATGAATCCGTGTATGTTGGCTGACATGGTCCTTGGCGGACTGGGGAAAGTGGCGGCAGCGAGGCTGTGCCTGATGGCTTGTGGGAGCCTGTCATAGTTTATGTCGTGCTGATCGCTGTATACTGAATACTTCGTGAATTTGTGCAATTTTCATGGCCTGTGCGCGTGCGCCGATGCCGTCCTGAACGGGGGGTGCGAGGGCTACGCGCGCAGCGGCGTCTACTGCGGCTTCGCGTCTTGAGGCCCCGCGGCTGCCGCTGTCAGGCCGCCCCTCCTTTTTCTTCCTCTTCCTCTTCCTCCTCTTGTCCTCCGTGTGCAGGTCTTTTGTCCAGTCGTTCCGTGATTCTGGCCAGGGAAAGTCTCTCGGGGCCGGCTGCGCCTTTTTGACTTCAGTGAGTGTTGTGTTTCGGTAGTTGTTTAGGGTTCTGATACCCTGGAAACTCAGGGCGGGCGGAGGCCCGAAATCGCGGCAGTTATGTCGATCCTAGGGCGCCTAGTGTGTCACGGAGTGGATTCATGCCCCCATAGGAGTCTGATCTGATCCTCCTCCTCCTCCTCCGCCATTCTTTTTCCTTGCAAATGACTTCTCCCTGTCGCTCCCCGAGGCCAGTTTTTAGGGCGGGTCTGGCGTTTTGCCTGAGACTTCCTCACTATTTATGATTCTGAAGCTTAAGCATTGGCAGCATTTTCGCAGATGGAGGGCAGGCCGTTTTCAAAATGTGGCTCTCGCCTTAGCGCGGTGTCCATTCGTTCAAACATAGAAGGGTTTCGCGGATTGAGGGCGAGTGGTTTTCAAAATGTGGCTCTCAGCTTAGCGCGGCGCACATTCGTTCAAACAAATGCAAGAATTTCACGGATTGAGGGCGAGTGGTTTTCAAGAGGTGGCTCTCGCCTTAGCGCGACGCACACTCGTTTTTAACATTTACAAGAGTTTCACGGATTCCCATCATCAACGTACCAGTGATGGTGTTTTAGAAGGTCTCAGGACAAGGCGGGTGCAACAGTTACGTTGATTCTTTGTGCTGAAGTCCTAAGAAGGGCGTTTTGGCACGGTTCAGGATCGTCAGGACGCAACAGTTAGGTTGATCCGAGTCGTTTTAATTTCGAGAACAATGTTTTGGAATGCTTCAGGGTCTTCAAACGGGTGTCTTCCAACGAGGCAGTTCCCTCGATGAAAATGAACCGTTGTAGGGGCCTATGAAGAGGGAGCTTGGAAGGAGGGTTTACTCCAACACATTTGATGACTCTTGGGTTACGCTGGTCCTCCTCCTCCTCCTCCTCTTCCTCCTCCTCTCCCTCCTCCTCTTCCTCCTCCTCCTCCACCTCTTCCCCATCTCCCTCCCGCTCCTCCTCCTCCTCCTCGTCCTCCTCCTCGTCCTCCTCCTCGTCCGCCTTTTTCTCGCCTCTTCTGCTCCTCCTCCTCCTCCTCCTCCTCCTCCTCCTCCTCCTCCTCCTCCTCCTCCTCGTCCGCCTCCTTCTCGCGTCTTCTCCTCCGCCTCCTCCTCCTCCTCCTCCTCTTCCTGCACGAATGTCGGTAGCTGGCAAACTCAGTTCGCCTTCCTCAGATCACCCTGCGCAGCGAAGGGCAACAGCAAGGCTCCCGTTCTCCTGCTCACCTTCGGCCGTCCGGTCCCGTGGGGGTGGCGGCGCTGCGGGCCCTGCCGCTTTTCCGCCCGCCGCCGGCCCAAGGTGACGGTGCTGGTCGGGACGGGCCTCACCGTGTGGGCCGCGCGACGATCGCCGCTGCCGCCGACGGCTGCCGCGCGGCCGCCGAGGGCCGCCGCCTGCCGCCGTTAATGACGACCTCCGCCGCGTGACGCCGCCGACCAGCCCACGCCGGTGGCGCGGCGCCGTGCCGCGGCAGCGTGCGCGCCAGCCCTGGCCCGCGGGTGGCGAGGGGCGCTCGAGGGGTCGGGGGGCGCCGTCGGAGCTCGTCGTCGGGCCACGGGCTCTTCGCGGCCCCGGCGTGAGGTCCGCGCGGCCAGGCTCGGGGTGCTGCCCACCGGGAGGCGCGAGGCTCGCGGGGGGGGCGCCCGAGCTTGACGAACCAACAACACACACACCCATACCCATAGGGGGATCGGAGAGGGCTGTGGGTGCGTGTTGTCGGATGGAGGTCCCCGCTCGAACGGGAGCGTTCCCCAGGGTCCGACAACCCGCACCCATACCCATAGCCAGTCCTCCTCCCAACGACCTCCCTATGGGTATGGGTGTGTGTTGTTCGTTCGTCAAGAGCTCAGGCTCGCCAGAGGTTTTGTCGGCGGCCTGGCTCGAGTTTTGGGCGGCCCAGCTTTCGGGGGGGCGTCGGCAGCGGGAGCTCTCGCGTCAAGCTTCAGGCGGGGTCTCGTCGTCTTCCCGACGGCCCCGTCGGGCCGACGTGAGGCCCCCGAACGCGAGTTTTGGGTCTCCCCGAGCGCTGCCAGAGGTGGTCCTGGCCCAGAGGTTGCTCCCAGCTCTTCGCGCCCCTGTGGGGCCCCTGTGAGGCCCTGCGGGAGCCTCGCGAGGGGTGCTTTTGGAGCCATGTGCGCCTCCAAGGGAAAGCTGGGGTCACCTTGGTCCAGGTATGCGACCACTTGCGAACCCTGCCCCTGAGGCTCCAATCGACGCTGGGGAATCGGACACCCCCGTTGGGGTCCGCTTGGCTGCAGACACCCTTCGAATTCCGAACCCCTGCCTGCGTCTCAGAAATCTGGCCTCCAGGGTTAGGGTTCATACGTGGTTGCCTTCCGGGGCCACCTCAGGGCTCGAGCCAAACGGTGTTTTGGCTTCGTGGACCGTTTTCGTTTTGAGTGCGTTCCGTAGCAGAGGCAGAACGAAGACAGAACGGAGGAAGACATAACCATAACGAAAAACGAGAAACACTGTTCAGTTCGAGCCCTGGGCCACCTCTACAGTGAAGACCCATGCTAAGAAACACCCTGCTTGCCTCCAGGGTGCCCTGGGTTTCTCGGGTTTCGATGGTTCTGCCATTCGACGGCGTGCTGCTCCCACGCCAAACTTCAAATGCACGTCCTGGGGTCTCGTGGCCGGGCTTCTCGTGGAAGTTTTTCCTTGTGCACTGGCCTCGCACTCTGGCGTCACCCGACCAGGTGGGGTCGAGAGCCTCCGCGGGGCCTCTAGGATGAGGAGGAGGAGGAGGAGGAGGAGGAGGAGGAGGAGGAAGAGGCGGAGGCAGAG
>CAUYUJ010022464.1:0-18094 GCA_963575745.1 Prorocentrum cordatum
GTCCTCTCCCTCTCTTTCGGCTCCTCCTCCCTTTCTTACTGCCCCTCCTCCTCTTCCTGCTTCGCCTCCTTCTCCTCCTCCTGTCTCCAGTCTCCTTCTTCTCCTAGCCTCCTTGTCGTTTTCCCCACTCCGGTTCCTCCTCTGCTTTCTCCTCGTCGTCCTCCTCCTCCTCCTCCTCCTCTTTATCTCCTCCTCATCCTTCTCCTCTTCCTCCTCGTTCCCCCTCCCCGCCTCCTTTTCTGTTGCTCCTCATCCTCCTCCTTTTCTCGCCTTTCGTCCTCCTCCTCCTCCTCATCCTCCTCCTCCTCCTCTCCCCCTCCTCCTTTTCCTTTCCTCCTCCTCCTACCTCCTCCTCCAAACCCTCTCAAACCCTCCCCCTCTTCCCTCCTTCTCCTCCTCCTCCTCCTCCTTCCTCCCTCCTCCTCCTCTCCGCCTCTCCTCCTCCTCCTCCTCCTCCTCCGCCCTCCTCCTCCTCCTCCTCCTCCTCCTCGTCCCTCCCGGGGGAGGTCGTGCTGCAGGGGCCTAGCGGCCTGGTCTGCCAATGGGCGGCCTCTCTGCGGGATGGCGCGAACTACGCCCGCGTCGAGGTCCCTTGCGTCGACGACGACGACGACGCCGACGCCGACGACGACGACGGCGACGAGGACGACGGCGACGACGACGACGCCGCCGCCGCCGCCGGGCACCGTCGCTGACGTCGTCGTCTCGTCGTCGTCGTCGAGTTCGTCGTTGTTGGAGGTCGACGAGATTGTCGTCGTCCACCGTCCTCCTCCGTGGCGCCCTCGTCGTTCGCTGCTGTCCGCGAGGATGATGAAGTTGTTGCAGGAGGATGAGGAGGAAGAGGAGGAGGAGGAGGAGGAGGAGGAGGAGGAGGAGGAGCAAGCCAGCTACAGGTCAAGGTGACATGTGATAACAAGTTATGACGATCGTGACTCCATCACGGGCCCCGCGCTTCCAGCTGCTGCACGCAAACAGGGGCCACACGTCTGCGCGGGCGGCCAGGCACCCCCCAGCGGGCCGCCAGCAGCTGCGCTGCCACTCCCCGCATGAGCGCTGCGTCGAGCTGCGCCCGCCAGCGGCGCAAGGCGTTGCCAGGCAGCTGGTCCCTCCGGTGGGCACACTTGCATGCGCTGCCGCGCAGTGCTCCAGCAGGACCTCCGCGCGCGCTCCGAGGCGGCCGGAAGGTCTCGTGCGCGGCTGGCCAGACCGCCCTGCCGCGGGCTGGGGGGTAGCGGTCATCCTTCTCGCCTCCGGCCGCGCGCGCCGCGCATCCCGGCTTCCGCGCAGCCCTCAGCTGGTAGGCGACCGACGTGGGATGCCGGACCGCGACGTCGACCAGGCAGTCTGGCAATGCAGCGACGCCATAGGCCCAAACATCCAGCTATGCCTCCGCGCGGCTCGTGGGCAATTCCGGGGCAAACAGTTCGCGGCGGACGTGCCCGCCGGCCTCCGCGAGGATGTCCGCGCAGACCTCGGCAGGGTCGTCGTGCCGGCGGGTCCGGAACGGCCCGCATTCGCACATGGCCGCATGGTCGCTGTGCGCGCCCAGCTGGTCGAGGCACTGCTCCTGCGTGGACGCCTTCTCGATGAGGCACTGCGCGCCTGGCGGGCACGGCGTGGGAATGCCCAAGCGGAAGCGCACGGCCTCGACCCACTCCCTGTCTGCGAGGGCGACGCCAGGGACAGAGAGGTCGGCTGCGAGCGCCGCGCCCGCCCTCGGCCCTGCCGCGCTGAGGAGGCGCGTCCGGAGTCCCGCGTCGCAGCCCTCGCGGGCAAGTCCGCGCAGCGCGCCGCGGCCGAGTGCTGCAAGCACCTGCCGAGTGGGTGCTGCTCGGGGGCCTCCGGGCGGAGCGGGTCACTCGCGCACTCTTGCCGGATGCGAGGCAGGGCGGCGGCACCCGGCCGAGGCGGCGATGCCGCGCTCCCGCACGCACTGAGACGGCATCGTCGACGCCGTCGTGCTGCTTGGACGTCACGGGCGACCGCAGCCGCCTCACCGCCGGCGCCGGCCCAAGACGCCACCTCTGCGCGGAGTGCGGGGACATGCTCGACGAGCCGCGCCGCCCGGGCCAGCGGGACGATGCGCGAGGGCATGTCAACCTGCAGGCCAGCGAACCGGACTGGGAGGCCAATCTGCTGGAGCTTCGCCTCGGTGAGCTGCTCTGGGCGCACGTCGATCGACGCCGCGACGACGCCCACGACGCTCTGGTCCAGGACGCGGGCGTGGGGAAGCAGCGCGCTGCACGGTACGTCTCCCGCATCATAGTCGAGCGCATGGGCGACGATGCCACGGCATAAGGCGAAGGTGGCCTGGTTGGCACCAGCCGGGGGTGCTAACTGCATCATCTCAAGCGCGGCGTCGGCGAGGCGGAACGCTCGGTCCAGGCGCTGCCGCGTCTGCTCTGGAACGCTGGCGGCGTAGAGCGGCATGGCCTGGTCGCCGCGCGCCTCCGTGCCGAGCAGGAAATGCGCGCCGCCGAGGGCCCGTGCGTCTCTTGGGAGTGCCTCCAGCGGTGTGCCGGCCAGCCTGGGCACGTGGAACGCACATTTCGCAAGCTGCAGCGGGAGGTTGCGGGCCGCCGCAGCCGCTTCCACAGTGTCGAGAAGCTGCACCGCGATCGCCAGTGGCACTTTGGAGCAGCCAATCGTCGACGTACAACCACTGGCGAATCTCAAGCCGCCTGTGCTGCAAGCCGGGGTCATTGACGACGACGTGCCACACCACGGCAATGACCATGCAGAAGGCGGATTGACCCTCCTGGTTCCCCTGGATGAGGCTGCCGTAGATGAAGAAGGAATGCCAGCCCATCCCATCAGCGTCCAAGAGGAACACCTCGACCCCGAGGTCCCACCAGAGATGCCATGGGGACGGCCACCATGGGCGCCTTGGCAACGGCTGCTTTGAGGGCATCGGCCCAGCGCACCTGGTTGAAAGCGTTCTTGATGTCGAGGCCGATGAGCGCATGTTGCGGAAATGCCCGCGCGGCTGCCCTGACTTCCGCGACCTCCAGCTGCGCACCGGCACAACTTCCGGCTCCGTACTGGCGCTCCCCGACCGCGTCCGCGACCTGCATGCCAGCCCCCAGCAGGCACGTCCCCATTGCAAACCTGAGCATGGCCTCGCCTTGCAGGAGGAGGAGGAGGAGGCGGAGGAGGAGGCGGAGGAAGAGGAGGAGGAGGAGGAGGCGGAGGAGGAGAAGGAGAAGGAGGAAGAGGAGGACTCGGAGGTCGATGAGCGTAGGAATGTAGCAGACTTTTCTGAGCATCCCCACGTCCATCAACGAGATAGTAAAAGTTTGAAGAATCGTGGAAGGCTGACATCTACCCTTTATCGTACACCAGCTGGCTGGAAACATCCTTACTCTAGGAGCAGTGGGGAGATGACTCCAGCAGGGTGAGGGGAGATGACCCGGAGGATGAGGGTTGCGAGTGGGGGGAATGGGATGAGTCGTGGAGGATGTACGAGGAAGCTGGACACACATGGCGTTGCCAGCCTGGGCGATAGCTGAATGCACACGTGGCACCATATCTTTCCGGCCCTCGGCCCTGCCACAGCCAGGGGACGTCGTCCATCCGCGTTTGTGCATCCGGCGTGCGGCCTGCGTACGCTGCACGCGTGAATCCGGCCATGCGTGATTCCAGCTTCCTGGTGCAGGAGGGGGAGGAGCAGCAGGCGGAGGAGGGGGAGGAGCAGGAGGGGGAGCGACGAGGAGGAGAGGCGACGAGGAGTGCGACCGGGAGAGAGGGCCTCGCGGCGAGCCCCGCCCCGGAGGGAGGTCCGCGTGGTGGCTGGGGCGGAGGCCGTGGACTTGTGGGAGCTCGAGCTGCTGGCTGGCTGGGGGGGAGGTCACCTCCTCCCGCGTGCCTCCCTCTCCTCCACCTTTTCCTCCTCCTTTTCCTCCTCCTCCTCCTCCTCTTCCTTCCGTTGCCATTTTGGCTCAAGTGCCATCAGCGGCAGCGCGCGTCTGCGGGCACCTGGGCGGGCAGCCTCTCTTGAAGGGGCATTCTTGGGGTCAAGCCCAAGCGGACACCTTTTCTTTCTTCCAGGGGTTCTCCCTCCTGGCACTGCTGCCATGGAGGATTCTGCAGTCGTCGCCCAGCTGACTGCGGTGATTCAGAACACGGTGAAGGGCTTGCAGACTCAGCTCGAGGCTCGGTTCTTGTCTGTGGAGACGAACGTGACCACCCTCACCCAGCACATGGGGAATGCCGAGGCCCACATCACCGCCATCAACAATCATATGACGGAGGTCATGAAGATGCAGTGTCGACAAGAAGAAGAGCTGCGACAACTTCGAGCACGACCCGTGTCTTCGACTGCTTCCACATCCTCGGGGGGGCAGCAGTCCTGGGCGTCGAGGCTGGTCAATGACGAAGGCAACAAACGACGTCGGGGAGAAGATGACACTGGTGGCGATCCAACGACTAAATTTATTGGTCGCTTCCCTCGCCCAGTCCTCGAACGAGTGCGCAGGAGTCACTTTGACAGCCTGAAGGCGCAGTACCCTGACCTCCTGGCCAACGTGGAGGCCAAGTTCTTCGCCATAGCCCAGAGCTACTCTATCATCTTCCAGAACAAGAATGACGCCAGCCAGTTCCAGAGGGAAGCCAATCGTGCTTGTGTAGTGTGGACTGATCCGAGGTCTCAGCTCCCACACCAGCTTCGAGTGCGCGCTGACCTTCCCCAGCCTGTTCGCAAGAAGAAGCGTGCATTTCACAAACTTTGGCTCCCAGTTCGAGACCTATTGCAGCAATCGTACATGTGGTCGCCAGATTGTCAGCTCGGCATTGACGGCTTCCGCGGAGTGATGAGGGTGAAGAATGACCTAGACGTGTGGAACCTGATTGAGATCAAGCAGGTCAGCATTCGCAATGGTGAGGAGCAGTTCACATTCGAACCCAATTTCGAGGAGCTCGAGGAGTGGGGCATCACCAGGGGGACGATCATGGCCCTGATTGAGTCCCAGGCGCCAGCTGTCTCTGACAGTGCCCCTGATATGGAATACTGACGCGCTCCCTCACAGCCAACTAGTATGTCTCAGCGTGCGGTGCCTTTGTACAGCTCTTCCTCTTCCTCCTCCTCAAACTCTACATCTGATTCAAGTACCTCGTCTGACTCTGACTCCTATTCCGAGACCAGCTCCAGCGTGAGTGCCGAGGCCGAGCGTGGTTGCTCTCCGTATGTCCCGAATCAGAAGTTCTCGATTGTGACGTGGAACGCACACACTGTATTTGGACCCGTGTGGGGTAGTCATGATATGCAAGTGCGCAAATATAAGTGCGTGGGTGATCTTATGAGTGCGCACGACACTGTATGCATGCAGGAGACGCACGGCACGCCCAGTGACGTCACATCGCTCGAACGTGATTTTAAGGAGCACCTCCACTTTGGCAGCTTCTGTCCAGACCAGCCTGGCGCTGGAGGTGTTGTCACCAGTGTGCGCAAGAGTCTTCGAGAGCAGTTCGAGAATGTAGCCTTCTCCGAGGTCGCGAAGGGGAGAATCACGTCCTTGGGATTGTATGGGCCGCAAGCTTCACTCCAGATTATCAATGTTCATTTTGTTCCTGGGCTCCCTCGCGGTGTTCTTCTGGATCAGTTTCGGAGAGTGAAGCGTGCGATGTGGTCATCAGTGACCACCGCTATCTTTCTTCTCGGCGATTTCAATTTTCTCGAAGCAGGCGACACCAGGTACTCGATTCTGGAGGACATGGAGCGATATGCACCGCCTCGCTTTGCGCTGGAGTTTCGGAAGTGCTCCCCTTCCTTGCTCGAGGTCGCCCCGGCCACCTTCACCCACCGCGTGAAGACAGATGAAGTTGTTTTCGCTGGCGCGCATAGACAGGATATACACTAGTTTACCTACCGCAGATGTACTTGACTTGGCCCCTGAAAGTTCCACGTGTTGGCCTCCTACGGACCTCGAGAAGCCCTCAGATCATGCCCCTCTTTATCTTAAGCTACGTCGTCCTGATCATAGATCCCGCTCGAACAATATCCCACCTTGGATAGCAATGCGCCCGCGGTTTTACGCACATCTCTCTGCTCTTCTTCATCCTTCTGACCTCTCTGCTGACCCGAATGAACGTCTTCAGGAAATAAAACAACTCATGAGACATGCTGCTGTTCAAGTTAGATTAGACGTGCTCTCGGATGGTGCTACCACCGACGAAGAGCGCTTGGCATGTGCGCTGAAGCTATTGCGAGTTGCCCGCTCTCTTCCACCCCAAGCCTGCCCTGAGTCGTGTCCTGCTCTCCTTCGGCACCTCCTCGGTAAAGCTAAATCTGTACTTCGTGCTCATCCTGAACTATCGCAGTATTATTGTATCGCCCGGGGAGAATTGACAGACAGGATTGGGCTCTGTTCGCAAGTCAGTGAACTGACGCGCCGTGTGCTTGCTGCTGAGGAGCGCGGAGTCGCTGCTCGTGAATTAGCGCCATCTAAGAAAGACCAGCATATTGCACGTATTCGCAGGCTTTCTCGTGCTTGGGCTAAGAATAAGCCGAAGATCTTCCCCGCCGCTGTTTTTGACGACGACGGGTCCGAGCTTGGCGAGGATTCTGCCATGGGTCAGAAGCTGTCTGAGTATTGGGGTGAGGTTTTCTCTCGGATCCCATGTGATCTCCAGGGTGCCCCCAGGCTTCTGGACCTCATCCCGACCCTCCCCGACGACCCCTGCCAGTTCACCAACTCCACCCACCAGCGGTTCCCCTGGGTCCTGACCGAGGATCAATTTTTCGGCCTCCTCAAAAGCAAGGTCGACTCCAGTCCAGGACCTGATGGCATTCCGTACAGCGCTTGGCAGTGCCCGCGCCCGTTTCTCAAGCAGGCTCTCTGGGGGCGCTATCTCGCCTTCATGAACGCCCAAGTCCTTGCAAGCGATTTCAACTACTCGAAATTGGCATTCTTACCGAAAGCCGTGTGTTTACCTGGAGCAGTGGCCAAGGCGCGTGGAGACACGCGACCGCTTGTCTTGAGCAACACCCTGCATAGCATATCCTCTCATGCAAGTGGCCGAGGATAAACTGCACTATGTTCAACGTGGTTTTATTTCGGGTCGGTCCCTCGCTGACAATATAATCGAGTTCGACGGTCGATTGATGATGTGGCAAGCATTGGAGAATTCGCAGGCTGCTGGTGGCGCCCTCTTTGACACGAAGAGCGCTTTCCCATCGGTGCACCACTTCTGGCTCTTTCCAGTACTGCAGCGCTGGCGCTTCCCGCCCGCAGTTCCTCATTAACTGTATAAGGCCTCTTTACGAGCGAGTGTGGTGTAGCATTTCGATTCGCGGTTCTGACGTCGGAGGCTTTTGTGCCTCTCGAGGAGTTAAGCAAGTCGGTCCTCTTAGTGGACTATTATTCGCGTTCGCCTTCGACCCCATTCTTCGAGGCATTGCTGAATTCGGATCTTTGCTTTCGGTGTATCCTACTGCGTTCGCCGATGATCTTGCCGTTGCAGCTGCTGATCTAGTCCGGGCGCTCCCTCGCGTCGTGGAAATCTTAATGGCAGCAACGCCGTGCTCTGGTCTCGCACTCAACTTTCCGAAGTGCGTGATCGTGATTCCGCGGCCTTTTGACCCGCCGCAGATCATCGCGCAGTGCTTGCAAGCTGGTCTTGATATTTCGGGGTGGGAGCTAAATCAATCTGGGATGTACATTGGGGTGGAGGTGGGCTTGCATGCACCGAAGACTGCGTGGCCCCGTGTTGGACAACAGCTTCGTGCGCGGGGTGCCGACGTTAAAGCGCTGGGCACTGGTCTCACGGCTGCTTGTTCTGCGTACAACATATTTGCTGGATCTGTTTGCTCACGCGTAGCCCAATTTCATATTGTCACGGGTGAAGCTTTGAGCCAAGAGCGAGAAGCACAGCAACTTCTTACTTGGGCTCCAAGGCGCAGTATCCCCCCAAGGTCCTCTTACAGGCCACCCGTCTTGGTGCGAAAACAGAGTGCCACTCCTTAGCGATCTCGGCCAAAGCTGCTATGATTCGTGCTGCTTCTCACCCAGACATGTTCCACAAACTGGTGAGTGACTGGAACACCAAAGTTGATGATGACGACTATTGTTTAACCTACAAGTGGTCCCGCGCGCTCTCCGACTCCATCTTTTTCCAGATGTATAGGACGCTTGAGGAGCACGAGGCCAAGTTCGGGGCCGTCGATATCTCCCACGGGGAAACCACCCAGAAGAAAGTCACCCTGGATCTAAAATCGTATATGGTGGATTTTACTGTGGGTGAAGTTCTGTCTCCTAGGATCTTGAAGATGCACCCAGAGGCCTCCAGGAATGACATCGACTTGTGCGTTATTCGTCTGGGATGTATCGGTGACAAGTTGCCGCCCTTTATACACACATCTGTATTGAAAACGGTCTGCAATGCATGGAACACTACACGTCGTTATCGGCAAAAAGTTGGTCCGTGTGTTTTCGGGTGCATGAATCTCGGTGCCCACTGTCTTGACCACTATGTACGTTGCCCTGTGATCGTTGAGTATGTACGTTCCCTCCTTCGATATCTACCCGCGAGCTGGGGCAATGATTGGTTGCAGGTAGCCTTCCCCCACCTCTGGCAGGCACGCACGTCTGATAGTCTCATGTCGCACGCAGTTGCTCTAGATTGTATTCATTCTGCATTTTGTGTTTGTCGCACCCGTCGCCCGTCGTCATCTTTCGCCCGCGGCGCCATTCTTGCCCGGCTTCGTGCTAGCGCACGTCGGTCTCGGCAGGTGCGGGCCTTAGCCACTGGGCCGAATGGGTAGGGATCGGGTGTCACCCAGGGGTGCGCCTCCTCCTCCTCTTCCTCTTCCTCCTCAGCCTCCTCCCTGCTCCGTCGCCTCCACCTCCTCCTGCCCTTCCCCTCTTCCCCTTCCACAGTTAATGCGAAGCACGAACGCTACTCTCCTCTCTCCCCCGACGCCGTCCTGAGAGTAGCCGCCCCCCCCTCCGCGTATGTTCTTATTTTCTACACGCACATGATGTGGTCGAGTTGGGTATGCCTTATGTGTTTTTGCAATCCGATCGGTTTCGTTCCTTTCACAATAGCGCTCGCTGCAGTTTTATATTCACTTTAGGACCAGCGCTTTGCTCCCGTCGTTCAGAATGGCGCTGTCACCCCAGCGCTGTCACCCTTCCCTTCCTCTTCCTCCTTCTCCTCCTCCTCCTCCTCCTCCTCCTCGTGCTCGTGCTCCTCTTATTCCTCGTTGCCCTCCCCCTTGAAAACATAGGAACTGAAAACGGGGCTTCTTTTGGAAACCATCCGTTGCGCATGGATTTTTGTTTCCAGACCGACACGGCATGTCATTGGCGTTGGGATGACGCGCGCATCCCGACAGGTCCACCGTGCTGACGGCTCCTCGCATCCGCCCCAGTGTGACTTTTGGCATCGCTCGGACGTGTGCATTTTTCTTTCGGCGGGGAGCATCGAGGAGCATCCTTGACCATTTGGAGAAAAAAATCACGCACGCAATTAAAAAAAGGAGTGGACGTCCGAGCGATGGCGAGGACTCGACCCTGCAAACAGCAGCGCAACCCGATCGCGCAAGGGAGGGAGGAGGGAGGCGGGTGGGCGCGTGCAGCCCCTCCCTCTCTCCTCCTCTTCCTCTGCCTCTTCGTCCTCCTCCTCTTCCTCCTCCTCTTCCTCCTCCTCGTCTTCCTCTTCCTCCTCCTCTTCCTCCTCCTCCTCTTCCTCTGCCTCTGCCCCATTCGTCTTCCTCCACCCCTTCTCCCTGCCTCACGCTCCCCCTGCCTCCCTGCCTCCTCTGCCTCCTCTGCCTGGGCAAGCCCACCGCGAGATCTTCGGAATTCCGACGCGATGTCCTCATATGAAGGGCTACGACCCTTCGAGAGGTCACGGTGGAGAGAGCGTGTCGTTCCGCCGGCGTGTCGGGATGTGATGCCCCGGGAGAAGCGCAAAGTTGCTGTTAGAAACCGCTAGGGAACGTACACTTCGGTCGTTGAAAGTGGGCATATCTTGGATCCCCAGGTCCCAATCTACTTCAGCCGCCTTCCTACTTCAAGTGTCTAGGGTTTTTCCTCTTCCCTCATTTTCAGGGGGCGGGAGGAAGCCCAATCTACTTCCAACGCCTGCCTACCTCATGCTTCTACCCACTTCTTCCGGCCGACTGGTACCCAACCCATTTGCAACATGCTGTGATATCAACGGGCCCATCCAAGGCCAATACGCATTTCAAAGGCCATGCGGTCCTCTGCAGAATTCGTTGCATGCGCAGTGTGGCCTGTACGAGGCGAAACCCAGGAGAGGAAGTACAGGAGCAAGGCGCATTGGCGACCACGACTAAGAGCTGGAAGAGACGCAGCGTTAATATAGAAGCGGGACGGCAACATGGACAATGACGAGCACGAGCACAAGAAGGGGACAGAGGACGGCGTGCCGAGCGAAGATGAATCTCGTGTGTTCGGCGACTACGAAGGGCTTCCTGTCATATCGCGCATGCAGTAGCGACCTTAGGTTGCAGCTCCTTGCCATATTCTTGGTCTCAGCCCAGCTGGTGAGCACGGGCACAGGAAGTTCACAGCCGCACGCGCGCACCCCGTCTGAACGCCAGAAACGCAAAGAGGCACCCGAGCGCGCTGGCAAGCGCGCTGTCGGCTCATTCGCTGAGTCGTGCAGGACCCTTTTCGGGCCGAGCTGGCCGGCCAGCTCCTCGGCCTCTCTCATGCACTTCCCTCTTGTGCGGGCGTTGAGAGTTCGCAGGCGCGCCGCCAGGTCCGCGGCCGGCCTTCGGGAGAGAAGATTCAGCCCCAGGGTCGCGCATCACACGCAAGTCGTCCGACGTCGTGGGCCGCACAGCATGACCCAGACATGCAACCAGACCCCTTCCATGCCATCGGCGTCCTTGTCGCCAGCGTCGACGATGACCCCCGCGGACATGGTCGAGCCCTGGCAGGCGGTGGACGTGAGGACTTGGGCGTGGGAAATGGACAGGCCCGTGCGCGGCTGGCAGCACCCCATGTGGGCGCGGTGCCATGTGGGTTTGCTCAGCCTCACGCTCCGCTGGACCACCCGGGGGCTCACGCAAGGGTCGGTAGCGTGCAGAGCGGGCCAAGTCACAACTCAGCGACGCAGAAGAACGAGGCCGTCTGCACCGACGTTGGCGCGCAAGCTGCCCGCGTAAGGTTGCGCGTGAGCACTCACGTTTCCAATGCGGCGTGCCACGCTGGCGGCCCGCGCAAGCGGCGGCGAAAGGTTCTCGTAGTGCGCAAGAGCCGTTTCTCTTCGTCGCCCAGTTGGATCTGCGAAGCCCCATGCACCGCTGGAACCCCAAGAGCTCAGATGGCGACAGGTGCGCAGCTGGCATCACCTATGAAGGTCGATGTCGTGTTCGGGTCTGCCTGGCCCCGCACTCCGCTCGACCCAGTCAGGGGCTCACGGAAATGGCCACGCGTGCACACGCGGCAGCGACCTTGGAAGGCGAGATCTCTTCAGGTCTTCTGGTCTGCACAGCGCCGCGCCCTGCTCGACCCCGTGGATCTGCAGATCGTGGCGACAGTCACGCGCAGCTGGCAGCGACCAGGGAGCGACGCAGAACGCAAGAGACTGGACTCAGACATGCGATGTTCTGACTTTTTCAGTGCGGGGTGGGGTCCCCGGAGTTCCTGGCCCTTTCCCCAGGACTGGTTTTCCATCCCGAGTCGTTCTTGACGGTCCCGGGACCGGCGAGGCCCCCCAGGATGCCGAAGCGCGTTTGAAAATGGTTCGTCGTTGTTGATTCTCATTTCTGAGGACTTATTGGTGCTACCCCCCCTCCCCAGTAACCAGTGTATTTCCCAATTGCAGTTCTTCTTCGGGGACTCGCATTTTTTTTGGGGGGGTAACAAAAACTCAAGGGAAAGCGAGGTGTCACTAAACTATGTTGTTGGCCCCCAGTTTACAACAACAGCGGCTCTCGCTTGATGCACCTTCTCGCAATGTATTCCCAAATCGCGCTCTCGCGCAGGACTCCGTCACACTTGATGCAGACATCGCGCTTTCGCGTGGGACATCCTTGCAATTTGTTTAGACGCCGCGCCCTTCGCACTCAGGAGTCATGCTCTCGCTGTGGATTGCCTCACGATTTACTTTTGAATGGAGCTGTCGCTCGAGACTTCTGTGCGATTCATGCAGGACGCCCAATTCAGCAACCCGCCTGCTCGGCCTGGCCGCCTGGGCCTGCCTTCACGACCCGCCCGCTATGGTCTACCCGTCCGATCTGGCCGTCTGGTTCTGCCACGTGTTTTCTGCTCCTGGCACCCCTCCTGCTACTCTCTCTCTCTCTCTCGTGTTCCATCCTCCTCCCTCCCCTTGGTCCCTTCCTTCCGTCCGTCCTCTCTTCCCCTGCCTTCGGGGCTGCACGAAATGCGCGTTGCAGGTAAGAAAGATATACTCCCAAGGGGGTACAATCGAAGACGAAGCGGGCGGGCATCGAGGGTTTGGGATATACGTGTTAAATGGCCCGCGAGCAGATGAGAGCGAACGGTCATACAATGATTGTTGTTGTGGTTGTTGTGGTTGTTTTGTTGTTGTTGTTGATGTTGTTGTTGTGGCTGTTGTTGTTGTTGTTGCTGCTGTTTTTGTTGTTGTCGGTGTTTGTGTTGTTGGTGGTGCTTGTGTTGTTGTTGTTGTTATTGCTGTTGTTGTTGTTGTTGCTGTTGTTGTTGTTTGCTGGTGCTGCGTGCGTGTGTGTGTGTGCGTGTTTGTTGCTGTTGTGGCTGTTTCTGTTGCTGTTGCTGTTGCTGGTGCTGCTGCTGCTGTTGCTGTTGTGGTGGGTGTTGTGGTGGTGGTGGTGGTTGCTGCTGCTGTTGTTGCTGTTGTTGTCGATGAATACTCATTTCTGGAGAATAACTGTTGTTGATCTCTGGAAACGGTTCCGCGCGCTCTCGCCTCGACGCCGGCTACATTTTCTCTGAAAGCGACGCTCCCGCTCGAGCGTTGGCTTGAGCCTAAATGTGAGCCCTTGAAGGCCCAGCTACAACGACAACGTCTCCCGCTCGATACTTCCTCACAATTTACCCCGAGACACCCTGGCCAGAGAGGCTCCCGAACTCAGGAACGGCGCTCTCGCTCGAGACTTCTTCGCAACTCAGTCAAGTTGGCGGAGGCCCAGCCACGACGACAAGGGCTCCTGCTCAATACTTCCTCATGGTTTACTCCGAAGCTCCTGGCCAAGAAGGCCCCCGAACTCAGGAACGGCGCCCTCGTTCGGGCTTTTCTCGTGCTTCAGGCAAGCTGGTGGAGGCACAGACACGGCGACAAGGGTTCCCGTTGGATTTTTTCCATCGGTATTTCTAGAGCCCCTGGCCAGAGAGGTCCCCGAACTCAGGAACGGCGCTCTCGCTCGAGACCTCCTCGCACTTCAGTCAGTGGCGAGCACGGAATAGGTTCCCCCCCGAAAGGGGGTGCAATCGAAGGCGAAGTGGGCTGGAATCGAGGGTTGGGGTATACGGAATGCAAGACACGCGTGCCAGTAAGAGCGAGCAGTTTTCAAATGTGTTGTTTTCGTTGTTGTTGTAAGTGTTGCTGTTGTGGTGGTGGTGGTTGTTATTGTTGGTGTTGTTGCTGCTGTTGTTGCTGTTGCTGTTGCTGTTGCTGTTGCTGCTGTTGTTGTTGTTGTGGTTGTTGTTGTGGTTGTTGTTGCTGTTGTTGTTGCTGCTGTTGTTGTTGTTGCTGCTGCTGTTGTTGTTGTTGTTGGTGTGGTTGTTGCTGCTGTTGGTGTTGTTGTTGCTGCTGCTGCTGTTGTTGTTGTTGCTGCTGCTGCTGCTGCTTTTATTGTTGTTGGCGTTGAATTCTCATTTCTGAAAAATAAGTATTGTTGATCCCCCCCACCGGTGCATACGGTTTTTTCTGAATCAAAGTGTGCCCCTCGACGCTCGCATCCTGTTTTTTGACAGGGAAAGTCTTCCTGCTCAAACTGGGCACTTGGCCTTCTGGTTACAACAACAACGGTTCCCGCCTGAGACTTCCAAGTAATTTAGCCCGGACCCCCGCTCCCGCTTGAGATTTCCTCGCTTGTTATTCAGGAATCGCGTTCTCGCTTGGGACTCCCTTGCAGTTTATTCAGGAATCGCTCTCCCGGAGCTCTGGAGTCGCGCTCTCGCTGGAGACTTGCTTGCAACTTCCTGAAGAATAGCCTTGCGTTGGAATTTCCTTCAATTTGCCCAAGCGCCGCGCTCCCGACACCCAGGCACCCAGGAGTCGCGCCCGTTGTGGCCCCATGTGCATGCCCTTCGTGGCCCCGCTGTCGCCATTTGTGTCCCCCGCATTGTCCTACGTGGCCCAGTTGCTACCCTCAGTGGCCCCGTCGTTGCCTTCTGTGGCCCCGCATTATCTGCACTTCGTGGCCCCCGCTCGTTCGCACTCTTCGTGGCCCATACGCATTCCCTTCGTGTCCCCGCTGTCGCCCTTCGTGGCCTACTTCGTGCCTTTCGTGGCCCTGCTGTCGTTCTCTCTCGCTCTCGCTTTCGTCGTCGCGTCGTCGCCGTCGTCGCTGACGTCGTCGTCGTCGTCGTCGTCGTGGTCGGTCCCCTGTCCGTCCCTCTTGGTGTCGGGTCGACGGTCCGCGGCCGCCCCGCCGATCAGCGCTGCCGCTGGCCAGGCCGACGGTCCCGCCCCGCCGCTTGCCGGGGCCCGGCCTGCAGGGAAGAAAGGTATACCCCCCAAACAGGGTTCGATCGAAGACGAAAAGGGCGGGTATCGAGGGTTTGGGAAATACGCGTTTTTTGGACACTCGAGCATATAAAGGCGAGCTGTCTTGAAATGATTGTTGTTGTTGCTGTTGTTTTTGTTTTTGTTTTCGTTGTTGCTGTTGTTGCTGCTGTTGTTGTTGTTGCTGTTGTTGTTGTTGTTGTTGTTGTTGTTGTTGTTGTTGTTGTTGTTGTTGTTGTTGTTGTTGTTGTTGTCGTGCTTTTTGTTGTTGTTTTTGTTGCTGCTGCTGCTGCTGCTGTTGTTGTTGTTGCTGCTGCTGTTGTTGTTGTTGTTGTTGTTGAATTCTCATTGCTGAAGAATAATATTTGTTGATCCCCCCCACCGGTGCACATTGTATTTGTTCCATTGAAGTGCCTTTCCCGGGGCTCGCACCTTTTTTTATCAGGGAAAGTATTGAGGCTCAAACTGTGCCCTGGCCCCCGGGTTACAACAACAACGGCTCCCGCCTGAGACTTCCTCGCAATTTAGGCCAGGCCCCCGCTCCCGCCTGAGATTTCCTCGCGCACTCTCGCTGGAGACTTGCTTAACTTTACTCAGAAATAGCGCCCTGGCGTTTGAATTTCCCGCAATTTACTCAAGCGCTGCGCCCCCGACACTCAGGCACCCAGGAATCGCGCTCACGCCTAGAATTCCCTCGCAGATTATTTAGGAATCGGGATCTCGCTCTCCTTCGTGGCCCCGTAGCAGCCCTTCGTGGCGCCCTCGCTGCCCTTCGTGGACCCGTTGCAGCCCTTCGTGGCCCCCTCGCTACTCTTCGTGGCCCCGTTGCAGCCCTTCGTGGCCCCCTCGCTGCGGCCCCGTTGCTGCCCTTTGTGGCCCCCTCGCTGTCCTTCGCGACCCCGTTGCAGGCCTTCGTGGCTCCCTCGCTGCCCTTCGTAGCCCAGTTTTGCCCCTTCGTGGCCCCCTCGCTACCCTTCGTGGCCCCGTTGCTGCCCTTCGTGGCCCCCTCGCTGCCCTTCGTGGTCCCGTTGCAGCCCTTTGTGGCCCCCTCGCTGTCCTTCGTGGCCCCGTTGCAGCCCTTCGTGGCCCCCTCGCTGCCCTTCATGGCCCCGTTGCAGCCCGTCGTTGCCCCCTCGCTACCCTTCGTGGCCCCATATATGTATGCCCTTCGTGGCCCCCGCTCGTTCGCGCCCTTCGTGGCCCTATATGCATGCCCTTCGTGGCCCCTCGCTGCCCTTCGTGGCCCCGTTGCTGCCCTCAATGGCCCCGTCCTTGCTTTCCGCGGCCCAATATACGTATGCCCTTCGTGGCCCTCGCTCGTTCGCGCCCGTCGTGGCGCCATGTGCATGCACTTCGTGGCCCCGCTGTCGCCCTTCGTGGCCCCCTCGCTGTCCTACGTGGCCCAGTTGCTACCCTCAGTGGCCCCGTCGTTGCCTTCTGTGGCCCCGCATTATCTGCCCTTCGTGGCCCCCGCTCGTTCGTTCGTGCTCTTCGTGGCCCATACGCATTCCCTTCGTGTCCCCGCTGTCGCCCTTCGTGGCCTACTTCGTGCCTTTCGTGGCCCTGCTGTCGTCTTCTCTCTCGCTTTCGGTTTCGCTCGTCCTCGTCGTCGTCGCCGTCGTCGTCGTATTCGTCGACGTCATCGTCGTCGACGTCGTCGTCGTCGTGGGTCCCCTGTCCGTCACTCTTGGGGCCAGGTTGCCGCCGATCAGCGCTGCCGCTGCCCAGGCCGACGGTCCCGCCCCGCCGCTTGCCAGGGCCCGGCCTGCCGGACGAAAGGTATACCCCCCAAAAGGGGTACGATCGATGACGAAGAGGGCGGGTACCGAGGGTTTGGGAAATATGTGTTAACGGACATTCGGGGGGCAGATACGAGCAAACACTCTTAAAACTGTTGTTGTTGTTGTTGTTGTTGTTGTTGTTATTGTTGTTGTTGCTTGATGGTGTTAATTCATTCATATGTGTATATTTACCTATACGACCACCCTTCGGGTGATAAGGAGGTTGGGGGGTGAGGAACCAACGTATCATTCGATCGGTCCCGCCATCGATCTCACTATGGATCTCAGTATCGGTCTCGCTCGATCGATCTCACTCGATCGCTCTCACAATCGATATCACTCGAACTACTTCATTCGATCGAAATCACCACAGACCTGACGATTGATCTAACAATCGATCTCATTATCGGTCTCATTACCGATCTCACAATCGATCTCACATTCGGTCTCACAATCGATCCCACTTTGGATTTTTTATGCGATCCCACAATCAACGTCATCATCATCAACATCATCGTCATCAACGTCATCAACACCTTCATCATCATCGGGACACCATCACCATCATCAGCTCATGACCATAATCATCAACATCAGCATCGTCACCATCATCATCATCATCATCGTCATCATCATCATCATCATCATCGTTGGGGCACCATCATCGTCACCACCCTCATCATCAACATCATCATCGGGACCCCTTCGTAATCATCATCATCATCACCATCGGAACACCACCATCATCATCACATCATCATCATGAACAACATCACCAACATCATTAGCACCGGGACACCATCAACATCACCTTCATCAACATCATTATCAACATCATCATCATCATCGAACCACCATCACCATCATCATCATCACCACCGTCATCATCATCATCCGCACACCGTCTTCATCACCAACATCAGCATCACCATCATCGGGCCACCACCATCGAAATCATCATCATCACGTCATCATCTTCATCATCAAAGGACACGATCATCGTCATCGTCATCATCATCAACACCAGCATCATCGGGACATCATCACCATCATCATCAACAGCACCATCATCAACCACATCACCACCATGGTTGGGACACCATCATCATCATCTGCATCTCATCATCCCATCATCATCAACATCACCACGATCATCAGCATCGTCATCGGGCCACCACCGTCATCAACGCCATCATCATCATCCACATCATCAGACTCATCACCATCATCGACACACCTTCATCATCACCACCATGGCCATCATCATCAACATCGTCAACATTATCATCATCATAATCATCATCATCGGGACACCATCATCATCACTACCGTCACCATCATCAACATCATCATCATCATCATCATCATCATCGTCATCATCATCGTCATCATCGGGGCACCGACGGGACACCGGCGAGACACCGCGGGCCACCGGACGCCGGTCCGGAATCATTTGGTCCGGCCGCGCTTCAGCCGGAGGCGGGACACCGTCGGGACACCGCGGGCCACTTTACGTCGGTCCGGAATCATTGGTGCAGCCAGAGGCGGGCCACCGGACGCCAGTCCGGAATCATTTGGTCCGGCCGCGCCTCAGCTACAGGAGACTTTCTTCTCGCCCGCCCACGCAGCTTCGCCTCGCCCGCACGCACGGCACGCACGAACACGAAACCGAA